>JAACNH010003927.1:9776-26523 GCA_019447015.1 Hymenochirus boettgeri
GACCTTGGTCGTATTATCGCCTATGGGAAGGGTAATATATAAACAAAACCTGGTCGTATTACTAGCTTAGGGAAGGGTAATATATAAACAAAAGCTTGGTTGTATACTAGCCTATGGGGAGGTAATAAAAACAAGACCTTGCTCTGTATTACTGCCTATTGGTCTTGGTCGTATTACTAGCCTATTGGGAAGGTAATATATAAACAAGACCTTGGTCTGTATACTAGCCTATTGGGGAGGTAAATATAAAACAAGACTTGGTCTGTATTACTAGTCTATTGGGGGAGGGTAATATATAAACAAGACATGGTCTGTTTTACTGCCAATGGGGAGGGTAATATAAACAAGGGGGCAATTTATAAAGAACGATGTTAGCGCAAAAAAATACCGCGCACATGCGGCGCGAAATAGCTCTATCGCGTATTTATAACGGCGAGCGCTATCCCGCGATACCTATCGCGGCCGCGATGTGCTGCGGTAATTTTAAGTCCCTTCGCGGCGATACTGTATAGTATCGCCGCGAAGGGACTTAAAATCCCTTCCGACGCGGTCTAAAGGGGCGGGGGCATACGCCCACCCCGCCCACACCCCCCCGCGGGGGGCAGCGGCGACCACCCGCCGCCGCCGCCAGCTTCCCAGCAGCCCCTCCCAACCCGTTCCGGAATCTCGGACGGGAGGGTAGAGGGGCTGCCGGGAAGGGGCCGCAGCAGTGGTCGCGACCACCGCCGTGCACCCCTCCCCGGCAACCCTCAAGCCCCCGCCCGGCTGCTCCGGGGAGGGGACGGGAGGGAGCCGCTGGGGGTGTAGAGGCTCCCTCCAGCGGGGCCCTGAGAGGGCCTTTTGGGGTTAGGGGGGTCCCGCAGCCGAACCGGGACCCCCCCTCCCCGGCCCTTATAAGGGCCTTGTGGCACTGACAAGTGCCTTTGGCTGGGCTCCGCGAGCTGAAACCGGGACCCCAGTGCGGCTCTTAAAAGAGCCCTTGGGCGACGTCTTCTTTCCAGTCCCGGCAACACCAGCTCCGCGAGGCCGCCGACCCCGAGAGGTACCCCTGCGGCCGCCAGGGGTACCCCGGGCGGGCGCGGCGACCTCAACGAGGCCGATGTTGAGCGTCTTGATCCGACGCGACGTCTTCGGGCTGGCGACACCAACCCACTCAGGTCGCCGATGCCAGGCAGACTCACTGCGGCCGCCAGTGAGCCTGCTGGCACCGCCGGCCTCAGCGGAGCCGATGTTGCCAGCGCTTCTTTCTTCTTTCTTCAGCATCTACTGCGAGGCATCTGAGTTCCGCGGCGGAAAGCTCCTCTTTATATAGGTTTGCAGAAATCCATATCCGTTTCTGATTGGTCAATTTTTTAATACTTGCTTTACAATAACCAATCAGATTTCTGGAAAGTTCTGAAATCTGATTGGTTAATGTAAAGCAAGTATTAAAAATTGACCAATCAGAAACGGATTAGGATTTCTGCAAACTATATAAGGAGGAGCTTTCCGCGCGGAACTCAGATGCCATCGCAGTAGATGGGTGAAGAAAGAAGAAAGAAGCGGCTGGCAACATCGGCTCCGCGAGGCGGCGGTGCCAGCGGGCTCACTGTCGGCCTCAGTGAGTCTGCCTGGCATCAGCGACCTGAGTGGGGTTGGTGTCGCCAGCCCGAAGAAGTGCCCAAGGGCTCTTTTAAGAGCCGCACTGGGGGTCCCAGTTCGAGCTGGCGGCGCCCCCGCCAAAGGCACTATCAGTGCCGCAAGGGCACTTGTCAGTGCCGCAAGGGCCTTACAAGGGCCGGGGAGGGGGTCCTGTTTCGAGTGCGGGACCCCTAAGCCCCAAAGGGCTCTTGTTAGAGCCGCAAGGGCACTTGTAAGTGCCCAAAGGCCCTGATAGGGCCGGGGAGGGGGGTCCCAGTTCGAGCTGCGGGACCCCTTAAGCCCCAAAAGGCTCTTGTCAGAGCCGCAAGGGCACTTGTAAGTGCCGCAAAGGCCATCACAAGGGGAGGGGGGTTCCGGTTCGAGTGCGGGGACCCCCTAAGCCCAAAAGCCCTTCTCAGGGCCCCGCTGGAGGAGCCTCCACCCCCCCAGCGGCTCCCTCCGTCCCCTCCCCGGGAGCGGCGGGGGGCTTGGAGGGGTTGCCGGGGAGGGGGTGCGCAGCGGGTGGTCGCGACCACCTGCTGCGGGCCCCTTCCGGCAGCCCCTCCAGCCTCCCATTCCGAGATTGCCGCGAACGGGGAAGGGTTGGGAGGGGCTGCTGGGAAGCGGCGGCGGCGGGGGGTGTGGGCGGGGTGGGCGTGGTTCTCCGGGGGCGGTGGCGACCACCGCCGCGGGTTGCCTGCCCATCCCCGCCGCGGGAGGTTAGTATCGCGCCGCGGGAGGTTAGTATCGGCTGACTTCGCCACCTTCAGGTGGCGAAGTAAAACAGCCGATACTAGCCGGCGAAAACCAGTACCACCGCTTTATAAATAGAAGCGGCGGTAACAGGTAAGTATCGCGCGAAAGGTTAACGCTTCGTTAAGTTTTCGTGGCCGTTTTCGGACTTTTATAAATCGCGGGTAAATGCGATTTATGCGTTAATGTCCGCGAAACGGCCGCGAAAAGTTAACGAACCTTTATAAATATGCCCAAGGTCTTGGTCTGTATTACTAGCCTATTGGGAAGGGTAATATATAAACAAGACCTTGGTCTGTATACTAGCTATGGGGACGGTAATATATAAACAAGACCTTGGTCTGATTACTAGCCTATTGGAAAGGGTAATTATAAACAAAACCTTGGTCTGTATTACTAGCCATTGGGGAGGGTAATATATAAACAAGACCTTGCTCTGATTACTAGCCTATTGGTCTTGGTCGTTATTACTAGCCTATTGGGAAGGGTAATATATAAACAAGACCTTGGTCTGTATTACTAGCCTATTGGGGACGGTAAATATAAACAAGACCTTGGTCTGTATTACTAGCCTATTGGAAGGGTAATATATAACAAAACCTTGGTCTGTATTACTAGCCATTGGGGAGGGTAAATATAAAAAGACCTGCTCTGTATTACTAGCCTATTGGTCTTGGTTGTATTACTTTTTTATTGGGGAAGGTAATATAAAACAAGACCTTGGTCTGTATACTAGTCTATTGGGGAGGTAATATAAACAAGACATTGGTCTGTATTACTAGCCTATTGGGGAAGGTAATATATAAACAAGACCTGGTCTGTATTAATGTCTATTGGGGAGGGTAATATATAAACAAGACATTGGTCTGTATTACTAGCCAATTGGGAGGGTAATATATTAAACAGGTCTGGTCTGTATTACTAGCCTATTGGGAGGGTAATATATAATCAAGACCTTGGTCTGTATTACTAGCCTATGGGGAGGGTATATATAAACAAGACCTTGGTCTGTATATTAGCCTATTGGGGAGGGTAATATAAACAAGGTTTGGTCTGTATTACTAGCTATTGGGGAGGGTAATATATAAACAAGCCTTGGTCTGTATTTACTAGCCCTATTGTGGGAGGGTAATATATAAACAAGACCTTAGTCGTATTACTAGCCTATTGGGAGGGTTATATATAAAAAGACCTTGGTCTTGATTACTAGCCTATTGGGGAGGGTTATATATGAACCTTCCTCTGTATTATTATGAGCCCATTGACTATTGCTGCACTTATACATATACATTTTTATTCAATGTGAATATGAACTGTAATCAGGAAATACATTGCACTTGCTGATACGTGTGTGTTGGTGTCTTTTCCACTTCTGACCATTAGTTGCTAATCCCCACTGTATGGTAAATACCTTTCTTGTTAAGCAGATAGAAGACACGTCCTACAGATCTCTGATTTATGTCATTCTCTTTGCTTTAATAATCCCGTAGCCTTTATGCTGTATGTTTATCCTTCTTATTGATTTGTGGTTAATACCAAAAAAAAAAAACCCTCTTTCATTTTCTTGAAGAAATTGCTTTGGGAATTCATGGCAGGAAAATGGATTTTTTTTATTTGACCCTAAAACTGATTTTGACAATAAGTCGCTTTTCTGGGGTTCTCATCCGAAAAATAATACAACTCAGCCGGATAAAAGGAGGGTATATATTAATTCTACAGCTGGAGGAAATTTAGGGACACAGAGTAAAGATATTCCCCCAGAACAAGCGGGCCAGTGTAATGCATTTAAATAGTCTTTTATATAGCAACAAGTACAAAGGGGCATCTATTGTTTTTCATTGGTATTATTCAGTGTCCCTTATGGAAAACTTGCAACTAAACAATGGAACCTCAGCTGGTTTCATTTTTAAGAAGAATCTCAGGATACATAGTTAAGCAGATGTTCAGACGGAAACACATTTTTATTTTCCAGAAATATTTATAATTTGTAAAATATGAAAAGTAAACCTTTATTTTAGTTATTTTATTTGTAAAGTAGATCTTTGGAGAGCTCTGTTCTCTTTTGAGTGACTTACACTGAGCATGTGGGCCAGTAGCTTGGGGAGGGGGTGGAGTATCAGGACCGAAGAGCTTGACAGACTGGTGCAGCTCTAACTCAACTACTACTTGTTTGTTTTACATACCAGGATTGCTTTATTTGGATCTACTGTAGGTCTCTTCTCCTCATGAGACAAAACTAAGATTCGTCCTTTATGGCATTTCAAAAACAGTATAATCTAGTGTATGGTAAAAACCGTATACATGAGCAGCAGCTCCCAGCCTATATTTTACTATGACTCCAGCAAATGCTGGAATCTCCAACTTCTAGATGGGCAGTTTCTGCTGTTGGTGCTCACATGGATTTTTGCACTTGGTATAGTATAGTATTTGAGGTTGAATAAAGACAACGTCCATCCAGTCCAACCCATCTAGCAATATCCTCATTTCCGCCTAACTGTTGATCCAGAAGGAAGGCAAAAAACCCCCACCAAATTTATGAAGGGAGAAAAAATTCTGGCAACGGAACTTTCCCTGGATCAACTCTACTTTATGATCAATACCAGTAACTTGCAACATTCCTTGTTTGCAGAAACTCATCCGCTTTTTTTTGAAACTGACCAATGAACCTGCCATTACAACGTCACTGGAAGACAGTTCCATAGCCTTACCGTTCTCACAGTGAAAAACCCTTTCCGAGCTTGAAGCCTAAACCTTTTTTCTTCAAGTCTTAAGGGATGTCCTCGTGTCCTTTGACATGTTCTATTGGTGAACAATGCCCCAGATAGTTTATTGTATGGCCCGTTAATGTATTTATACACAAGTAATCATATCCCCACGCAAGCGCCTTTTCTCCAGCGTACATAATTGAACTTTTCCAGTCTCTCTTCATATTCAAGCTTCCCCAATCCCCTTATTAATTTAGTTGCCTTCTCTGAACCCTTTCCATTTCAAAGATGTCTTTTTGTACACAGGATTCCAAAATTGCACTGCATATTCCAAATGAGGCCTTACCAATGCTTTGTAAAGAGGGAGAATTACATATTCCTCTCTGAATCCATACCTCACTTATTACAAGACAATACCATGTGGCTCTGGCTGTTGCCGCCTGGCACTGCTTGCTACTTTAAGTTTGTTATCCACCAAAACTCCAAGATCCCTTTCCAACAGGGATTCACTTAACACAGAGCCATTATAGTATAAGTAGCACAAGTATTTTTAAGTCCAAAATGCATCACCTTAACATATCAACTTGAACTTCATCTGCCACTTAGCAGCCCAATGTGATAATCTATCTAGATCCCCTTGCAACGATGCACATCCTCTGAAGTTTTTAATGGTCGACAAAGTTTTGTGTCGTCAGCAAACACAGAAACCATGCTGAAATACCCACTTCCAATATTAATAAATAGATTAAATAGGAGCGGCCCCAACACAGAACCTTTGTGGCACCCCACTTAGCACTTTAGTCCATAGATGAAGCCCCATAACAACTACTCTCTGCATCCTATTCTTTAACCAATTTCTATCCATGTACAAATGTGACCCCCAGATCAAAAAGACCTTAGCTTATTCATTAGTCGCCTATGGGGGACTGTATCAAAAGCCTTTGCAAAATCCAAGCAAACTTCTACTACTGCTATGCCAGAGTCTAAATTTCTATATACTTCTCATAAAAGCCAAGCAAGTTAGTTTGACAAGATCTATTCCTCCTAAATCCATGCTGGTACTACTTATAATGTCAGTCCTTGAAACATACTCTAGAACATGTTCCTTACTAAACTTTCCAGGATCTTCCCCACCACTGAAGTAAACTTACGGCCTGTAATTACCCGGGCTGTGAACGACTACCCTTTTTGAATATTGGAATAACATCAGCCTTTTCCAATCCAGAGCACACCACCGGACATGAGGGAATCAGCAAAAATAAGAAACAATGGCCTAGAAAAACTGAAATTAGCTCCTTAAGTACACCGAGGATGTATTTTATCCGGTCCGGAGATTTATTAATATTAACCTTATTTATGTCTTTCTGTACAATATCCTCGGTTAACCAAAGTGCAATTGAATCTTGTATACCTTTATTGCTACTATACTCTATGATATCTGTACTGGATCTTCTATAGTGTATACCGAGGAAAAAAAATATCAAGACATTTGCTTTATCGCCATCCTCCGTAACTAACTATCCCATTAATTAATGGTGCCACATTCTCAGTCCTCATCTTCTTACTATTAATATACTTAAAAAAAAATGTTTAGGCTTAGTGATGCTTTCTTCAGCTATAACTTGGTGCTAGACAAGTTAAAATGAGATGTCCTCTGAAATAGCAGTACTCCCTCAATTTCAGGCCCCTAACGCTGTTTACCTTCTGAACTCCATAATGGTGATTGTTTTATGTAACAAGATACCAGGTAATGCCATTTTACATCACTGATCATCTTTTACTCAATTTAAATTATGTTAAATCAGTGACCAGGTAAATTCTTACAAAACCAAGAGATTTGTTCTTGGTCATTATGTGATGACATAATTAGTAGCCCACACCCATTTGATGACATCATTGGCCATGTCAATACACTCTTTCTCTGCTATTAGGGACAAGACCCTAAGAACAATGCACACAATTAGATGGGTTATGCCAGACAGGGACTATATCACTATTGAAAATAATCAACTTATTTATTATTTGGCTGTGTGGAAGGCATATTGCAAGGTCTGACAATGACAGAAAATGAAAAACCGATAAATACAATAAGAAACACCCCTTACCCGCCGTTCTCCAATCACATAGATTTCAATATCATTACATCAAAACGGCATTCAAATTAATGTATGAAATGTGCAAATGTCTGGAAAAAATCCTCCAATGTTCCATTCAACTGAATTTTAAAATATCTTATCCTAGATTACCCAACATGCACTGGTCTGTAACAAAACCCACAGAAATCTATATCTTTAATAGGCTTTGTCACTTATTTTTAAATTCCACCAAGTTGCACAATGGCCATCGAGTTCCATCTCCCTAGGGGCTTTTACCTTCTAAAGACCCCAGCAGCGAATAGGGTTCAAATGACAAAGTAATACCAGTTAAAAGGTTTCCCCTAGCAACCACCAATTCATGGGGAGAGACAGTCGTTCGTGCTAGGGGACGGGACACCATCATTCCATCATAGTTATTATACTGAATGAGAAACACACAGGATCTTGACAATATCAACAAAGAAACCAACCAGATAGAAATGTAATGTTTCTCTGCAAAAGGAAAACTATCAAACTCAAGGAAATCAAGGAAATTCTGTGCAATATTTCTGCTGATCAACCATCAGGCAGTCGGTCAGGACAAAATTGACTAGTCCATAGCCTTACACTTAAACAATGTTGTACTCTCTTTCCTACTTGCATAATGAGAATTGGAACGCTAACCCTAACCAGTGCTTTAGGCATGCATACGTTTAAGTGCTAAAGTTGTACACTACCATTGGACAGAATCCAGCACGGGACATGCTCCACTTCATCTTAGCAAGTCATTCATTTATACTTCCCGTCTCATTTGATTACTCATTCATTATCTCATTGAATAGATTCCTCTTCCTGAGAGAAACACAGTGAGCATGCCTATAACCACTGGTAGAGGGAAGAGGAGGTATTGGCTAGTAACTGCAGGGATTGTGTAGTGAAAGTTTTTATTTTTACAGGTGCATCATTAATTAGATCACTTTGAAAGGCCAGGGGATAGATTGTTATGTCTACAGTGCCTAAGCCAGGGGTGCCCAAACTACCTCATGATGGAGGCCACACTAGCGGCTTCCAGAAAACGATTGGTCCACCCAGACACTTCCCCAAACCCAAACTTCTAGCCTCCCCTGGTCATGGCCACACACACAAGTATCCAAGCCACAATTTGGGCACCACTGGCTAAGATATGTTACGAAAAGAATGTTCTCTTTTGAAATCAGTGCAGTGACCCCAATGTATAAGTTATTGAAGGGGTGAATTTCAACCATTTGTAAGGAACATTTATGGTAAGAAAACCTCACAAACAGAATTGGTGTGTAATTATAGCTCAGTCATTTGTTGTAGGTACATGCACTGAGTGATTGACACATCCTCTGTTCTATCCCCATGATATGTGGAAACTCCTTCCCTCTGAAGTTCCAAATTAGAATGCTTCTAATTGTTTTCTGCATTAAACCTCTTCTAAGATATAAAATACAATGAGAGACCTGTAGCAATGTAATAAAGGTGCTAATTTTGCCCCAAGCAATCAAATGTTAGCTTTCAAATGGTAAATAACATCTGATTGGCTGAGGCAAAACTAGCACCATTTTTAATGATAAGAACTTTATTACATTGCCCTGAGTGTTGCAATAAAAGTAGAGTGGGTACAATTGTAGCCTATTATACTGCCTCTTGGAAATATATTTTAAGTAATTTAAACACATAGTAGAACAATTCTGTCTACTTATATAGTAAATTAAGGTATGTATGTAGAATAGTGCACCCCTCTGGTAAATACAAGGATATTAAAAGCCACCATATGGTGGATACACAATACTTATAGAATGATGTATATTAGGCAGGGGCATACTGAAATATTTTACAGATACAGTATATAGGCTATATAGTAAAAGGCAAAGCATCATATAAAATATCTCTACAGCTAGCTACAAAGATGGCATAGCCTTATGGGTTGGGGTTTAGGGAAGAAAACTGGGATCTTGTTAGTTGGTAATGTAACTAGAGGGCATATAACCCTGATGCTGTTACTGTAAAAAAAACTCTGATGGTTGTCTAGAGTCTGACAAGCAATAATTTGTGAATTAAAAGATTCGAGAGCCCTGTTTTTAATCAACACGTCCAAATAATTAATAATGTACATGGAATATATAATAATAAATATATATGGAATATACAAAAAAATAAACATAGAATATATAATTATAATATACATGGATATATATATAATAAATATACAGGAAGATACAAAAATAAATAAACATAGAATGTATATTAATAAATGTACATGAGATACATAATAATAAGTACATGGAATGTATAATAATAAATATACATGGAAATTATAATAATAAATATGCATGGAATAATATAAAATAATAAATGTACATGGAATTATAATAATAAATGTACATGGAATTTATAATAATAAACATACATGAAATATATATATAAAATATACATAAAATGTATACAAATATACATGGAATAATATATAATAAATATACATGGAATATATAATAATACATTTATATGGAATATATATATTAAATAACATGGAATAATAATAATAAATATACATGGAATATATAATAATTACAGGAATATAAATAATAATTACATGGAATATATAATAATAAATATACATGGGATATAAAAAAATAAATGTACATAGAATATATATAATAAATGTACATGGGAATATAATAATAAATATACATGGATATATAATAATAAATGTACATGGGATATATAATAATAAATGTACATGGGATATATATCAAAAAAAACATGTGGAAATTATAATATAAATATACATGGAATATATAATCAAAAAAACATGTGGAATAATATATATAAAAATATACATGGAATATACAATAACAAATATACATAGAATATAAATAATATAATATACATGGAAATATTATAATAAATAAATGTACATGGAATATATAATAATAAATATACATGGGATATATAATAATAAATTTACATGGGATATATAATATAAATGTACATGGGAATAAAAAAATAAATGTGCATGGAATATATAATTAAATATGCATGGATATATAATAATAATGACATGGAATATATAATAATAAATATACATGAGAATAAATAATAATAAATATACATGGGATATTAATAATAAAATGACATGCATTATAATAATAAATATACGTGGGATATATTAATATAAAGTACATGGGATAATAATAATAATGTACATGGATATATTATAATAAATATACATGGGATATATAATAATAAATGTACATGGGAGTATAAAAAATATAAATACATGGGATATATAATAATAAATGTACATGGGATACATAATAATAAATATACATGGAATTTATAATAATAAATGTACATGGGATATATAATAATAAATATACATGGGATATATATAATAAATGTACATGGGATATATAATAATAATAAATATACATTGAGACATATAATAATAAATATACATGGGATATATAATAATAAATGTACATGGGATATATAATAATAATAAATATACATTGAGACATATAATAATAAATATACATGGGATATATAATAATAAATGTACATGGGATATATAATAATAAATGAATGTACATGGGATATACAATATAATAATCTGGGATATATAATAATAATAAAATACATTGAGGACATATAATAATAAATGAATGGGATATATAATAATAAATGTACATGGGATATATAATAATAATAATATACATGGGAATATAATAATAAATATACATGGGAATATAATAATATAATGTACATGGGATATATAATAATAAATGATGTACATGGGATATACAATAATAATATACATGGTATATATAATAATAAATGTACATGGGATATATAATAATAATGAATGTACATGGGATATAAATAATAAATGTACATGGGAATATAATAAATAATGTACATGGGTATATAATAATTAAATGTACATGGAGATATAAAATAAATGAAGTACATGGGATATATAATAATTAAATTATACATGGGAATATAATAATAAATGTACATGGGATATATAATAATAATAAAATGTACAGGGATATATAATAAAAATGTACATGGGATTATATAATAATAAATGTACATGGATATATAATAATAATGAATGTACATGGGATATATAATAATAAATGTACATGGGATATATTATAATAATAATAAATGTACAGGGATATATAATAATAAATATACAGGATATATAATAATAATGTACATGGGATATATAATAATAATAAATATACATGGGGAATATAATAATAAATATAACAGGGATATATAAAATAAATGTACATGGGATATATAATAAATAATGAATGTACATGGATAATAATAATAATGTACATGGGATTATAATAATAAAATGTTACATGGGATATATAATAATAAATGTACATGGGATATATAATATAAATGTAAATGGGAATATACAAATAATATAATACATGGGTATATAATAATAATGAATGTACATGGGATATATAATAATAAATGTACATGGATATATATATAATAAATGAATGTACATGGGATATAATAATAAATAATACATGGGATATATATAATAATAATGTACATGGGATATATAATAATAAATGTACATGGGATATATAATAATAAATGAATGTACATGGGATATATAATAAAAATGTACATGGGATATATAATAATAAATGTACATGGATATATAATAATAAATGAATGTTACATGGGATATAATAATAATAAATGTACATGGGATATATAATAATAAATGACATGGGGATATAATAATAAAGTACAGATAATGAATAATAATGTACAGGGATATATAATAATAAATGATACTGGGATATATAATAATAATAAATGTACATGGGATATAATAATAATGAATGTACATGGGATATATAATAATAAATGTACAGGGATATATAATAATAAATGTACATGGAGATATAATAATAAAGAATTTACATGGGATATATAATAATAAAATGTACATGGGATATATAATAATAAATGTACAGGGGATAAATATTAAATAATGTACATGGGATATATAATAATAAATGTACATGGATATATAATAAAAATAAGTAATGGGATATATAAAATAAATATACATGGGATATATAATAATAAATGTACATGGGATATATTAATAATAAATGAATGTACATGGGGGATATATAATAATTAATGTACATGGGATATATAAATAATAATGTACATGGGATAATAATAATAAATGATGTACAGGGATCTATATTTTAATAAATTAATGAAATGTACATGGGATATATAATAATAAATGTACATGGGATATATAATAATAAATGAATGTACATGGGATATATAATAATTAATGTACATGGGATATATAATAATAAATGTACATGGGATATATAATAATAAATGTACATGGGATATATAATAATAGATCCATGTTCATTATTATTATATATCCCAGTACATTATTATTATTATATATCCCATGTACATTTATTATTATATATCCCATGTACATTTATATTATTATACCCATGTATATATTATTATATATCCATGTACATCATTTATTATATATCCCAGTACTTATATTATATATCATCATTATATTAGATATCCATGTACATCATTATTATATATACCCATGTACATTTATTATTATATATCCCATGTATATTTATTATTATATATCCCATGTACATTCATTTCATTATTATATATCCCATGTACATTATTATTAATATATCCCATGTCATTAATTATTATATATCCCATGTACATTCATTTATTATTATATATCCCATGTACATTTATTATTATATATCCCTGTAATTTATTATTAAATCCCATGACATTCATTTATTATATATATCCCATGTACATTTATTATTATATATCCCATGTACATCATTATCCCATTTTATATACCCATGTACATTTATTATTATATATCCCATGTACATTTTATTATTATATATCCCATGTACATCATTATTATTATATATCCCATGTACATCTTATTATTATATATCCCATGTCATTTATTATATATATCCCATGTACATTCTTTATATATATATCCCATGTACATTTATATTATATATCCCATGTACATTCATTTATTATTATATCCCATGTACATTATTATTATATACCCATGTACATCTTATTATATATCCCAGTACTTATTATTATTATATATCCCATGTCATTTATTATTATTATATATCCCATGTAATCATTATATATATATCCCATGTACATTATATTATATATACCCATTACATTTATTATATATTTAATCCCATGTACATTTATTTATTATATATATCCCATGTAATTTATTATTATATATCCCATGTACATTTATTATTATATATCCCATGTATATTATTATTATATATCCCATGTACATTCATTTATTATTATATATCCCATGTACATATTATTATATATCCAGTACATTCATTTATATTATATATCCCTGTACATTCATTTATATTTATATCCCATGTACATTTATTATATATATATCCCATGTACATTTATTATTTATATCCAGTACATCATTTATATTATATATCCCATGTACATTATTATTATATAATCCCATGGACATCATTATTATTATATATCCATGTACATTTATTTATTATATATCCCATTGTATATTTATTATTATATGTCCCATGTATTATTATTATTATATATCCCATGTACATTATTATTATATATCCGATGTATATTTATTATATATATCCATGTACATTTATATTATTATATATCCCATGTACATTTAATTATATATCCCATGTACATTCATTATTATATCCATAATTATTATTATATATCCCATGTACATTTATTATTATATATCCCATGTACATTTATTATATATATATCCCATGTACATTTATTATTATATATCCCATGTATATTATTATTATATATCCATGTACACATTTAATTCTTATAATCCATGTACATTTATTATTATAATCCCATGTACATTCATTTATATTATATTCCCAGTACATTATTATTATATCCCTGTATCATCATTATTATTATAATCCCATGTACATTATTATTATATATACCATGTATTATATTGTATATCCCATGTACATTCATTATTATTATATATCCCCATGTACATTATTATTATATATCCCAGATATTTATTATTATTATCCCATGTATATTTATTATTATTATATATCCCATGTACATTTATATTTATATATCCATGTTATTTATTATATGTCTCAATGTATATTATTATTATTAAATCCCAGACATTTATTATTGTATATCCCATGTACATTCATTTTATTATATAATCCCATGTACATATTATTATATATCCCATGTTATATTTAATTATATGCTCAATGTATATTTATTATTATTATATATCCCATGTACATTATATTATATATCCCATGTAATTTATTAAATGTTCATGTTATTTATATTATATATTATCCCATGACATTTATTATATATATCCCATGTATATTTATTATTTAATCCCATGTAATTATTATATAAATTCCATGTATATATTAATTACCCATGTACATTTATTATTATATATCCCATGTATTTATATTATTATATCTCCCATGTACATTTATTATTATATATCCCATGTATATTTATTATAATATATTCCATGTACATTTATTATTATATATCCCATGTACATTTATTATTATATATCCCACGTATATTTATTATTATAAATGCCATGTACATTTATTATTATATATCCCATGTATATTTATTATTATTTATTCCATGTATATTTATTATTATATATTCCATGTACATGTATTATTATATATTCCATGCATATTTATTATATATTCCATGCACATTTATATATATATCCAGACATTATTATTATATATCCCATTAAATTATTATTATATTCACCATGTATATTATTATATATATTCATGTTACATTATTATTATAATTATTCCATGTATATTTATTATTATATATTCTATGTATATTTGTTATTGTATATTCCATGTATATTATTATTATATATTCCACATGTGTTTTTGATTATATTCCATGTATATTTATTTTATATTCCACATGGTTTTGATTATATATCCCATGTACATTTATTATTATATATCCCATGTACATTTATATTATATATCCCATGTAATTTATTATTATATATCCCATGTACATTATATTATAATTCTATGTACATTTATTATTATATCCCATGTATATTTATTATTATATATCCATGTAATTTATTATTATATATTCCATGTATATTATATATATATTCCATGTATATTTATTATTAATATTCATGTATATTAATATATATATTCCATATAAATGTATTATTATATATTCCATGTATATTAATTATATATTCCATGTATATTTGTTACATTTTATGTATATTTATTATTATATATTTCATGTATGTTTATTATATAAATTCCTACATTTTATTATATATTCCATGTACATTTATTATTTTATATATTCCATGCATATTTATTATTATAAATTCCATGATATTTATTATTATACATTCCATGACATTATTATTATGTATCTCATGTACATTTATTATATACATTCTATGTTTATTTATTTTTGTATCTTCCATGTATATTTTATTATATATATTCCATGTTATTATTAATTATATATTATGTTTATTTATTTTTGTATATTCCATATATATTATTATTATATATTCCATGTACATTTAATATTTGGACGTGTTGATTAAAAACAGGGCTCTCGAATCTTAATTCACAAATTATTGCTTGTCAGACCTTAGACAACCATCAGAGTTTTTTTTACAGTAACAGCAATCAGGGTATATGCCCTCTAGTTACATTACCAACTAACAAGATCCCAGTTTCTTCCCTAAAACCCCAACCCAAAGGCTATGCCATCTTTGTAGCTAGCTGTAGAGATTGTTATATGATGCTATTGCCTGTTACTATATAGCTCTATACTGTATCTGTAAAATATTTCAGTATGCCCCTGCCTAATATACATCAGTCTATAAGTATTGTGTATCCACCATATGGTGGCTTTAATATCCTTGTACTTTACCAGAGGGGTGCACTATTCTACATACATACCTTAATTTACTATATACAGTAGACAGAATTGTTACTATGTGTTTAAATTACTTAAAATATATTTCAAGAGGCAGTATAATAGGCTACAATTGTACCCCATCTACTTTTATTGACAACACTCAGGGCAATGTAATAAAAGTTCTTATCATTAAAAATGGTGCTAGTTTTGCCTCAGCCAATCAGATTTATTTACCATTTGAAAGCTAACATTGATTGCTTGGGGCAAAATTAGCACCTTTATTACATTGCTACAGGTCTCTCATGTAGTTTATCTTAGAAGAGGTTTAATGCAGAAAACAATAGAAGCATTCTAATTTGGAACTTCAGAGAGGAAGGAGTTTCCACATACATGGGGATAGTAACAGAGGATGTGTCAATCAGCTCAAGTGCATATTTCCTGTTACCCTATCTACATTATTTCATGAAC
>JAACNH010003928.1:0-26522 GCA_019447015.1 Hymenochirus boettgeri
AAATTAGAAAAGTAATCAAACCCTACAGTCATACCCTAAAGGCGCATCGTATTGAAAATGAGGTGTTTTTTAAAAATGACCATTGGACAACTTCTACCCAACCATCGACCTGCCACTATTTTTATATTTATTATTTTAAAGAGCCAATTCTTCTAAAGATTATTATCTGAGGGTGGAGATGTCTTTTAATTTTAACTGTAACCTAACTATAGTGCTGTGAAAATGTAACACTACACTCGACATGCCTTTGTTCAAAGATTAGAGACTCCCGGCGCCTTGGGGGACCAACTAATGATGTGTCCACAGTGAACAAGCCTTCCACAGCTGTATGCCCAGTTTGAAGTTTACACCACCATATCTTGTCAGGCTTGCTGCTGGTTTATTCCTGACAGTTAAAAATGTGTGATCCAGGGCGAAATTGTATTAGAAGTAAGATCTGACAGGTTCATTGTTGAGAGGCACCACACAACTTGTGCATTAAGGTCTCTACAGAATATTACTTAGAGGAAATCACTTTTAAATATATTACTTTAGAAATGTACCAGATTTTCCTATAAAAAAATCTCCACTTAGATTTTTAACCCAAAGACGTTAAAGTTCACAGAAAGATGCAGCCACGCTCAGATTAGCTCCAAAGACTTGGTGCATCCATAGTAGATGAAGATGCATACTTTTAAAATACATAACAGCCGATGAAATCAATTCTACTGTGTGATTCAATAGCAGATTACGTGAGCCAGCTTAAAAGACTGTGGCTTACTGGTACGTTTCTGTTCCTCCAAAACAAACAACAATCAATCCTTCATATTTAGATATACAGTAGTTATGCATAGTGCAACAATGTTAGAGAAGTGATCAGAAAAGAGCTGTTCAAAATCTGGCTGGCCACTGTCACGAACGTAACCTGCCACTCCGGCTTCCCGCCGCGCTCGCCACTTTCCAGGTGGGCGTGCCATCGCCAGACGACATTGACGTCCCATTGACGCCGACCCACCGAGGCGGCGCCGCAGATGATTTGAAAAGCCGGCATCCCTCTGCAGACACGGCGCCCGATTAGTAGCGTGTACCCAGGACCGGCCTCTTACTCACCATGCCTTGCGATTCCGCTCCGGCTCCTGCCTCCTTATACTTGACCTTGCCTGCCTCCAGTGACCACCATGCTGATCCATACATACCTCTGCCAGTAGTAAGTAACTTACCTTGCAGTATCCATACTTACTTTGCCTGCCTCCAGTGACCACTCTTGCAGTATCAGCTACTTCCTTGCCAGTTCGACACATCAGCCAGTTGCTCAGTTGCATGAGATCCCTTGCTGGTACGGACTACCCCCAGCTGTGCCTCCTCCAGTTTGATGCAGCTCCGCAAGGAGTACGTTCCGGGTGGGTCATTAATGCTATCGAATTCGTTACCCTTTGCCTGCTTGAACAATGAGGCACTTAACTTTATGCAGGCCTGTTTGGCCAGCGGACTCATCCTGATCGCCTCAAGGACGAATTGTATCTAGGGAATTACCGTCCCAAGTCGAGAGACTGATTACACTTGCACAGCATTGATACACGATTCGTGAACGGCAGGCAGAAAGAGTTCTGCAAGCTTTTCCAACCCTCCTAAACTTTCCTAGGTGACCTCTCAGCCCTTCTATGACAACCCAATATCTTCGGGTGAACAGAGCCGATGCAAATTGGCGGCCACATATACTACCCCGAGGGGGCAAAAAATCACCGCACGTCGTACCAAATGGACTTTGTTTAATGGTGCTGCGAGCAAGACACTGCTAAGAAATGCCCAGAAACAAAGTCAGGGAAACTCCAGGACCCTTAGAAGTTACAGAAGGAGCTCCTTCTAGGCGTAACGTTAGTCTCCGCAAATTTGAACCACTGAAACTTTTTCTACCAGTACTATCACACTGCATAATGCGTTAAACAACTTTTTATCTCCAGGCTTTGGTGCCTGCTGGAAATTTATCGATAACTATCCCTAGCACAAATGCGGAGGCTTCTCTCATTCACTTGCAGCAACCCCTTCGAGTTATGGCCTGATGCAATAACGCCGTTGGCTTCAGAATTATCTCCAAATCTACATACGCAAAGTCTATTACGCATTGGCATATTCACCAAGGAACATGTATCTTTTCTTGTCATCCAAAGCCCTTCTGCTCCATAATTCTCGGACTTACCATGGGCTCAGAATAACACAAAACTGTTATAGATTGGTCTAATAATGAACTCAAGTCTTGGAGCCCTTTCTGTTTCAAAAATTGCCTTCTACTCATTGCACTACCATTATCTGTGAAAAACTCCCTGAATGTTATCATGATTTTCTGATGTGTTTGTAAAAAGCGGGAGCTGAGAGAAGCACCACCGACCACCGATCTACGATTGCCCCATCGATCTTCTTCTGGTACTATGCCTCCTCGGGGACGCACATACCCACTGTTCCCTCAGAACATTTGTCTAGGGGTTTTATACGGCCTTCCACTTCCCCTGTGGAGCTGGGTTTTTATTTGTCGAAAAAAAGACGGAGGTTTAGACATGCACGATAACGTGGGTTTAAATAAAATCAAATAAAGAATCGGTATCCTCTCCCTCTCATCTCTGAGTGTTTGACAAGGATAAAAGGGGCTAAAATATTTACCAAACTGGATCTTCGGGGGGCATACAATCTGATCATATACGCCAAGGTGACGAGTGAAGACCGCCTCTTACACTAGGGACGGTCCTACGCGAATATCTCGTAATGCCCTTTGGCCTTTGTAATGCTCCAGGGTGTTCAGAATTCGTAAACTAACTTTTCCGGGATATGTTGGATCTCTGTTAGGTGTATCTCTATGACATTTAATCTTTTCTCCAAGATCTGCCCTCACACCGCATCGTGTTAAACAGGTGTTGCTACGTATTGAGAGAGAATAGCTATGCCAAACTGTGAAAAGTGTTGTTTGAGTGTTCACAAGTACACTTCCTAGGCTACATCATCTCTCGGCAAGGTTTCAGATGGATCCTGTTAAAGTGTCGGCCATTCCAAGATTGGTCTCTTCCTATGGGAACCAAAGCATATCAAAAGGTTTCATGGGTTCGCCAATTCCATACAGACAATTCACTCAAGGGTTCTTTTCAATAATTTGATTAGCCCTCATCAGTAAAGGTGGTAAGCCTCATCATGGACCGCAGCGCCCTCGAAGCCTTCAAACGAATCAAGTGAGGCCTTTGCGGATGCCTGTTCTAGTTCATCCAAATCCTAGTCTTCCCTTCTACATCGAGGTGATGCATCAGTACCTGGGCGCTGAGCCGTCCTTTCCCAAAGACAAGGCCGCTAAAAGGAAACTCCATCCCTGCTGCTTATTTTCTATAAGAAGTTTTACCAACGAGCGAGCGAAACTATGATGTTGGAAATAGGGAACTTCTTGGCCATCAAAAGGGCACTGAGCGAGTGGGTCACATTATTGGAAGGCACATCGGTACCTATCACCATCCTTACGACCATAAAATCTCGAATAACATCCAGAATTCAAAGGTTAAATCCCCGTCAAGCACGCGGTCTTTATTCTTTTCCCGATTCAACTTTGTTATCACTTACCACCTGGTTCTAAAAACAAGAAGCTGATGCCCTGTCCAGATCATTGTTGCTTCCGACTGTATTAAGGAAGGTAAGGGCTCCAGTTTCCAACCTAAAAATCTTGCCTCTATATACTCCTCAACTTTTTCTCCGAGATCCAGCCGCACAAGACTCTGCTCCTCCTGACACACCATCTGGCAAAATCTTTGTTCTTGTTTCACTTCGGAAGCTATCCTTCTTCATAATCACTGTTCCAAGCAAGCCGGGGCATCCCAGTTGTTAACAAAACTTTTTAATATTCTTGCACGTTTCCCCTTGGTGGACCAAAATGAGAAAAGATGTTAAAGACTTTATTCAGTGTTGTACCAGCTGTGCTCATTCCAAGTCTTCTAGAACCCTCCCATGTGGTCTTCTTCTCAAATCCTCCCCATATCGTCCAGACCTAGACCCATCTATCCATGGACTTTATTGTTGAACTTCAGCCTCCCAAGAAAAACACGGTTATATGGGTGACAGTAGACCGCTTCAGCAAAATGGCCATTATTTGTAACCCTCCCCAAACTACCATCCTCAACGGAGTTAGTCAACTATTATTTCCGTATATTTCCGCTTTCATGGACTCCCTTCTGAAATTGATCTGACAGGGGTTTCAATTTGTTTTCAAAATGGAGGGCATTTGTAAGTCCATGAAACATCAAGTTACAATTTTCCTCGGCTTACAACCCACAGTCCAATGGACTACTGAACGCACTAACCAGTCTTGGAACAATATCTTCGTTGTGACATTTCCTATACTCAGGATGATTGGGCCGGACCTTCTGCCTTGGGCTGAGTTCGCCATAACAATCACCTCACGCGTCCTGGGAAATCTACTGTTTTATGTGAGTCTTGGGACGAATCATAGATGTTTCCTCAGGATTTTCTTTTCACACAAGTACCCTGATGCAGTGACTCGGTGCCCAGATGACCGCTATCGGCTGATACGGAAATCAGCCTTCAGAAATCTGCTGTTGGTACAAAAAACTGCAGCAGATAGGGAGACGTAGAGAAACCCCCAGCTTATTTGTTGGAGATAAAGTGTGGCTCTCCTCTGCTCATAGTAACCTACGGGTTCCTTTCTCCAAAATGGCGACCCAAATTTATGGTCCTTTTCCTATCCTGGAATTAATCGGTCCAGTGGCTGTTCGCCTCCACTTCCTTCCAGCATGCGGATTCCTAATGGTTTTCATATTTCCCTCATCAAGCCAGTATGCTCGAATCAGTATCCACATCCTTACACCTCCTGTTTCAATTTCTGTTGATGGTCACAGGAGTTTGAGGTCGAAAAATCTTGGACTCTAGATTCTGGAGGAGGTCTCTTCTCAGTATTTGGTCACTGGAAAGGTTTCGGTCCGGAGAAAGAGCTTGGATTAAACATGGAGATGTGCACGCTCCTCGTCTATTCAGAGCTTTCCATAGGAGGTTTTCCAGGGAAACCTGGCCGGGTCCTGTGGCACCCCCGTAAGGGGGGGGTACTGTCACGGACTTACCTGCCGCTCCGGTGGCCCCGCGCCGGGGTTGAGCGTCGTCGCGGACATCATGAGTCACGCGACGACCCGCCGGGCGCGCGAGATTTGAAAAGCCGGCGTCTCTGGACCCGTGTGCCCGATAGTAGAGTTAGCTACCCCTGGCTCCTTACTCACCTGCCTTGGTTCCTGCTCTCCGCTCCGCTCCTATACTTACCTTGTCCTGCCTTCAGTGACCAACCTTGCATGTATCAGTACTTACCTTGCAGTATCCAGTACGACTTCGCCAGTATCAGTTACTTACCTTGCCTGCCTCCAATTACCACCTTGCAAATCCAGTCTACCTTTCCAGTATCCAGTACTTACCTTCCATATCCATTGCTAGTACTACATTGCCAGTATCCTGTACTTACCTTGCCGTCTACAGTTGACCACGCTTGCCAATCCAGTACTTACCTTGCGTCTCCGTGAATACCTGCGTATACCAGTACTTACCTTGCGGTCTCAAGTGACTACCTTGCGCGTATTCCAGTTTCCGTCTACTCAACTCCTGTATCCAGTATCCAGCCTTCAGTCCCAGCAGCACCTTACTCCTGTTTCCAAGCCTACAGTTCCCAGCATCACCTGTTCCTGGTTCCAGCCTAGGTTCCCACAGCCTCTGTGTCCTGCACATTCAGACTATCAGCCTCCTCCTAAAACGTACTGTAAGTACCCGGCCGTCCGGCCATTTGTTACAGGCACACAGTCTTTGACCTCTAGTAGAAGTTGGAGTAACCACTCTTAGTTTGACTTAAAGATTGAAATTGTTGCATGGCAGCTCTTTGTAAATTTGGTGGATATGTTGCTAAGGTCATTTACAGGAAAATGTCTGTGAAGCTAGAAATAAGAGACTCAGACTTTTGAGCTGCATTTTATTTGTTAATTGCCTCCAATTGCGTCTTTTTTACTTAGCTGGAGGAATCTGGTGAATGTGCGGAATCTAAAGAGCAGCAAATAGATGCTTCTATGCTCATGTCTATAACACCCTGGTTTTTCAGACTAAACATCCCATTACCTATTAAATATCCCTAGTTAAAGGCAGATCTTTGACACAAAGTTCACATTTTACCAGATTTTTCTTTAAACAATGAAGAAGAAAAAAAACTTTAAAGTTAGATTTCCTCTCCTAACGATACATTAAAATCAGAATTACCTTCACTTTCGTCTAAACAGGAGGGGCTACTCCTCCCTATTCTTACACCTAAGGGGAGAGGAAACTGGAACATGAGTAAGTGAAAAGGTGCTATCTGCAGTATTTCTCATTAGAGGAAAATGTTCCATTTAATAAATGGACTAAAAATGCAGTTTCTCACATTTGTATTGGTAAATTATATATGGAACGCCTTTATATACAGTGACTGGAAATTTCCATGATCCATTTTAACAGGTGGGATTAATGGATTCTAAAATGAATATCTGTATCGCTGAACATATCAGCTAAACCAGGGTGTTTCTGTTTGTATATTCCACCATTTCTATTCCCAGTCATGTCTTATACATACAGAACACTCTATGAGGAATGAGAGAAAAAACACACATCGTTCACAATTGTCAGATTATATATTAGATTTAATTAGGAATTACATGAGAGAAGATCGAGATTAGAACTCGTATCAGCCCTTTAAGTATGACAACTCCGACTGTAACCAGTAGGGTTCTACTTGTACGTGTTTGTGAAGATATAAATACTGTGGATCTTCAATCCATAACATGGTTTTGATATAGAAATCTGCATAAGATGGTTCTCTGCACTTTAAAAGTTTTTTTTTTAATTGATTCCCCTTTTTAAAGTTTTATATAGTAAATATTTTATACAGAGGAAATCACCTGTATTCATCAACTTACCACACTTTTATATTGGGGCTTATTTACTGACTAGAAACAGGATGTCCCTCCAGATGTTTGAAAACTACAACTCCCAGCATTCCTCATTGCAGAAGAAACCAAGGAATGCTGGGAGTTATAGTTTTCAAACATCTGGAGGGCTGCAGGTTGACATCCCGGACTACAACAAACACAATTGCTTAGGTTACCACATCCACAGAGTTAAATGAGGGGTTAACCCCTTTCTTGCAGAGGGCTGTGTGGGTATCCAGACAACCCACCCTGCAAAACTAATTTCAGGGAGGGTACCCACACATTTCAGGAGGATACCCACCCCCTAAAGCCCACCTCAAGGCTAACGCATATCATGCATACAGACACCACACATGTATACAGTCAGACACTTTTGCACACAACACATGATCTCAACAGACACACTGTACAGCATCTCAACAGACATACTGTACATGCATCCTCAACAGACACACCACTCATGAGAACAGTCAGACAGACATGCATACAACAAGTCATATCACATTAAGTGTTTTTGTCACCGCCCTAAAGACTCTGACATCATTGTGCTTCCTACTCTAATCAAACAACACATTTCAGGGAGATTGTATTTATTTCAGGAGTCAGGGATCTGCCATTTAAATCAGGGAGACTTCCTGAACTCAGGGAGAGGTGGGTATTGTGCTATTATTAGCGTGAACTCTACGAATATATCCTCCCTGATTTACCCACAGGCACAATACCACAAGGAGAGATTACCTGAGCGGTTGGGGCCCCAAGTCATATTTTTCAATAAGCAGAAAATATAGTGCTGGTCTATCAATACCCCAAACTGATGTGGTGGCTTTGGAATCTCTGATTTTATATTGTTTGCTTTCTGTGATGTTTTTTAAATGAAGAGACACTATATCACAGTGACTTGTTATATTATACAATCCTCTAGAGAGTACAGGCTGGGAAACAATCGACAAAGTATCTCATTGTAAGTTGTTAAGCAGTGCAGTAATTCAATAATGAATGCAGCATCACACTGACAGCTGAACTGGGGCAGAAAAACTAGAAATTACTGCAATAATGTAAACGTTTATTTTTATTTTTTTACGAACATCCATGCGGTTTAAAGGGCAAGACAGCCCAAAATGAAACTTACATACAGGTAAATCACCCCCCAAAACTCTAAACGGTAATAGTTTGAAAGGTGAAATATTAAGTCTAACCTGAAATCCTGCGGCCCCTGTTTCTGCTCTGGTTCTTCCAGTTAGCAACGTCAGTTAAGATTTGACAGTTGACATCACAGCCAATGACTGAATGTTAATCCCCTGTCTGACTCTTCTGAGCATGTCCAGTACAGGTTTCTAAATTGCTCAGTTTCCATAAGGCATCCAGAAGGCATAGCAGGATACAGTAATGAATTCATAGAACAAACTATGATATATAACATATTTTAAAGAGGCCATGTATGCCTTTCTAAAAAATGTTCTTATGAGGGGGGAGTTGTCCTTGAAGCAAAAGCCTAACTTAAAATATAGGGAATGGAACGTTTACATTAAGATGTGACATTTCTCTGCATTTTACCCAAAACAGAAGCTTAGAATTCCTTTCGCCTCGCTGAGTAGGTGATGAAGGGTTTAATGGTCTTGGAAGGCTCTTCAAGGTCAATTTTATGTTGTAGCTGAATGAGTCTTTGCATGTTTAGTCTTGTTGACAGTTATAAGGTTAATGGTTGTCTGGAATCACAATAGAAATGTGTGTATTTCTAAGAACAGTATAGAATTTGATGGTTGATAAAGACATACGTCCATCTAGTCCAACCCATCTAGCAATACCCTCATTTCTTGCCAACTCTTGATCCTGAGGAAGGCAAAAAAAAAACCACCAAATTTATGAGGGGGAAAAAAATTCCTTCTGACTCCAAGTGGCAATCAGAAATTTCCCGGATCAACTCTACTTTATGTATCAATACCAGTAACTTGCAACATTCCTTGTTTGGCAGAAACTCATCCAGCTTTTTTTTGAAACTGACCAATGAACCTGCCATTACAACGTCCACTGGAAGACAGTTCCAAGCTTACCGTTCTACAGTGAAAAACCCTTTCCGAGCTTGAAGCCTAAACCTTTTTCTTCAAGTCTTAAGGGATGTCCTCGTGTCCTTTGACATTCTATTGGTGAATAGAGATGTCCGAACTTCGAAAATCAGGTCCGCTCGAGGATCGCGAATTTTCGAAAAAAATTCGAAAATCCGCGAGCGGACCCATTAAAATGAAAAATTCCCTTGAAATTAACGGGTTTTTGTGTTATTTTCGAAAATTTGAGAAAACTAGTATTTTCGAAAATATGTATTTTTCAAAAATACGAGTAATCCTAGTAATTTCGAAAATTTTTGAAAATAATATTATGAAAATAAGAGAAATCCTTGCATTTCGAAAATTTTGAAATTACGTGTTTTCTCTAATTTCGTAAATTTTCGAAATTGTGCGAAACCCGTAATTTCGAAAATTTAGAAAATATGAAAAATCCGCGAATCGGAAGTTCGGAAGGCGGAAAATCCGGAAAAATCCGCCGTTCGCGAACGGGATAAATCCGCGGCGGATCGGGTTTGGATCCGCGAACCGGCCATCCCTATTGGTGAACAATGCAGCAGAGTTTATTGTATGGCCTGTAAATTTATACACAGTAACGCAAGCACCTTTTCTCTAGCAAACATAATTGTAGCTTTTCCAGTCTCTCTTCATATTCAAGCTCCCCAATCCCTTATAATTAGTTGGCTTCTCTGAACCATTTCCATTTCAAAGATGTCCTTTTTGTACACAGAATTCAAAAATTGCACTGCATATTCCATATGAGGCCTTACCAATGCTTTGCAATGAAATTATATTTAAAGAAATAGTCATGTTTGGATTTTTATTCATCTTTCACATTGAGAGGGATGTAGATAATGGAATAAAGCAGCACTGCAGTCAATGAGGGGGTGATCAACATAATGAATGCGCCATATTAAATGTATAGATTTATTAATCTGCTTTAGTTCCCATTGCCAATATATGATAACATGAGCTGAAACAGACTAACAATATTTCATCTCAGTTCTTTAAAAATAAGAAATTTACAATGTTCACATCCAGGATCCAATTGCTCCTCCACTGATTAGTTCAGGTCATATGACAACCTTCCCCCCTTTTTGCCATATAAATGGTAAAATACTGTAAGGTATAGTTTGCTTTCTAAGTTGTTTACAAATATTTCATTATCATGCAGGTTAGCAAAACCAGTGGGAAACATGCAAACGAGGAACTATTTCATGTATTTAGCGCTGTTGTTGTTTCATGAAATTAGTGCCTGTTGTTCACTTAGCGAAATAGGGTGGCGGATAAAGATAGGTTAGAGTAGGTTATTCATTGGTTCTGCAGGACCTGAGCCGTCCTACAGAATTAAAGGGACAGTTCAGTGGAAATGATCAATATTTGTTAAATTGTAGTTTGTGAATGCCTACTTAGTTATTCTACAATTCACTTCCATTTTGAAAAATCAGTTGATTTCATACCCTTGCTGTTCTGCTGTTGACATTAGTGAGCGTGACATTTCAGGTTCTAATGGTCCTTTTCTTCCCAGAATGACCACATACTTGGAGTTTCTACATTGGCTGCTTGATGGGTAAAGATGCTAGATCTTACTGAGCAAACTGAATCAACCCAGGCGCTGGGTCAAGGGCAAGACCATTACGGTCTCTCAAGGGGTCCTGCAAAAACGAAGTCAGTATTCGGTTGCAGTTATTTATAAACAGACAAAATGCTGAATGGGCAGATTAAGGTCATTGGGATTGAAAAATACTGCTCCTTTTTTCTGAAAAGCATATGTATTTGCACTGAACTTCCTCTTTAATTAGCTTAATTCAATAAAATGTAAACTATGCCACACGTCATAGTCAGGGTGCTTGATCCAAAATGGCGAAACATCAGGGCAGTACCTTTAAGTAAAGCCTCTGTGTCCTACCTTCACCCTGTCTGCTTACTGCTGAACAGAAACTTTGCAATTACAATTAGCAATAAACCTGAAATGATAACAATACCACTGAACTCTTAATTAAATAAGACTTGTATAATAGAACTGTAATATAATAGGTAGATTTAAAAAAAAATACCTGGTAAAAATGAAGCATACCTTTTTTATTAAAGCAGGCTAAAGTTTTCAACTAAAAACTAATATAACAATGTGAAGGTTTGTATATAGGGAAATACAAACAATGTTTCACTCTGGTTAATTGAATGAAGAAAGAGAACTGCAGGAAAATCTAGAAGGGGATTTCTTAGAAACCTTTTTGTTACAGACAAGACACAATCATGGAGGTACTTAGTTACTGGAGAATTAAGAATTGCATTAAAGGAATAGTTACCTGTGAAAGTGAACTATTCTTTTAATTCATTAATTGAAGAACAAGAGGTAACGGTGCATAACTGTAGGACCTTCCATACTGGGGTTATCTTGACGTGGTTGGAAGGCTTTTCACTTTTATGCATAAAATTGTAACTAAAACCCCCCATGTTTTTACTGTTTGCACTAGCATAGTTATTATCATATATGGGAATGTGCATTGATCATCTCTTTTCTTGTTGTGCTATAATAAAGGTACAGATGCTTTTCTTAATTATAGCGCGCATGCACGCTAATGTTTTTAAACAGTTGACTACATGTATGCAGTAAAGATACTGTTTAGCTGATTAAAACTTCCACCGGTTCGTTCCAGTCTTGTAAACACTGATTGTGCGGATCTTTACAGCATGTGCACAATCAGCTGTTTAAAGGACATTTATACTCACCTAGACCCCACTACTGCCATCCGTGCCATATCTATAGTACCAGGGTGAGGACCTTAACCGCACGTCCTCACCCCTGGGTTCACTTGCTAACTTAGATTTACTTTCCTTCTGCCCGCTAATTTCACTTCTACGTTCGCAATCTGGACAATGAGAAGACACGCTTCTTTCAGAGCGAGTCTCTTTATTGGCCCAGTAGCCGTCGGTCGGGCCGGATTTACACCTCAGGAGCCTGTAGGCCAGTGGCGTAGCTACAGACTTATGGGCCCTGATGCAAAATTGGGCATGGGCCCCCTGAACCTGCCGCAAACACAAATCGTCCGCAAACCAAATAATAATTTCCATAAAAAACATCCAAATTCATTTTAAAACAGACAAACAACTTTACCCATACACCTAGTAAAACTATTCAATCAGATTCAAACAGTATTTCTAAACTTATATCCTTAAACCTTCTAAAATAATTAACCAACTGACACCAGTAAATGCTTGGCACACAGAGTGTGGTAAAATGCTTTGTATATAACCATGGTAAAATAGTTGGACTATATTAACCAGAAAAAAGACTGTTAAATGCTTAACATGCAGACACTGATAAACTGGTTGGGAAAATGGCACTGCACACAGCCAGGCACTGGTTAAATGCTTGGCACACAGACAATGTAAAAATGCTTTGTACACGGACCATTGGTAAAACAGTTGGCACACTGATGGTAGTATGGAACCTAGCCACAAATGTGGCCTCTCTTGGTCAAGGCCCTGATGTGGTTGCATCCTCTGCACCCCTGGTAGCTACGCCACAGCTATAGGCCCAAAGAAGCCAGAGCCTGCGCCCTTAGCCCCCCTAAACACAGACCACAAACCTAAACCACACCCATTTCCTATTTTTGGAAGAAAATAGACTTAAAGGGGTGGATGGTGGTGGGAGGAGATTGACAGCCATCTCTCCAACCTTAGGCGTCCCTAAGCGCATGCCTACTGTGCCTAATGGTAAATCTGGCCCTGGCCAATGGAGTTGAAGATAAAAGCACAGAAGGAAACTTTAGGTGAGTTAGAAAGTGAGCCCAGGGGTGAGGGCCAAGCAGTTTAGTTTCTCACCCTGGGTACGTTGCAATGGTGGAACAAGGTTTTGGTGAGTGAAGTTGTCCTTTAAAAACAGCTGATGCGAAGCCTCATGGGAGGGGTGTGTGTTAGGGGCCCAGCCTCCAAACTTGCAAGGGGGTCCCGGGCCCATGCAGGTCCACACCTTAGTGAACTTTTACTTAAATTATTATTTTTAAAAAAATAACTACCTGAGGCTCGTGGTGGGTTAATTATGCCAATGTTGTTCTTTGAGGAGCACCAGTAGAGGCTTAATTCATTATATACTTTTTATCTGCTTTAAAATTGATTTTTACATTACATTATAATAACTGTACTGTATATATCTGAAACCTAATAATAAATCTCAAGAGTGCACAGCTCTTAAGGGTTAGAGCACGCTATTTAAAATAGGAGATAACAAACATAGTACTAATATATCTGGTGAAAGGACCCAAAATCAACCCAATACTTGGAGGGGGACGCCCCGTAGTTAGACTACTGGCCAGTGTTTTTTTTTCATTGCATTGGCATGGGGGGGAATTGCATTTATTTATATGGTTTCCGTATGTATTGAAATACAATAAAGGTTTGCTTTTATTAATTGGGAAGTACAAGACTGAGGTTGGGGTCCTTTACCCAGATATATTAGTACTCTAATGTGTATAATATAAATAAATATATTAGGTGGTTTATTTGGTTACTTTTGCAGACAACTCTTACTTGCGTTGATTGTATGTGATCAGCTGTTGAAAAACAGTTTGCGTTTTGGTTAAATGTCATCGCAGCTAGAATGCATGGGTATTATAATATATCTTGTCCATTACAGGGTAAGAAGCCCCTGGGTCCCACTGTAATGTGTTGTTTTATATTTGTCTTGTCCACCTACATAAAACATTTATCTGCCAGAGAGAACTTTTATTGCTCAGGCTGTTTAACTCACACAGCTAAAAAGGGGAAAATAGATTGAAATCATTCACTAGACAGTAAAATAAAACATATTATCCAATACGTACCCTGTTAATCTTTAAAATGTCAAAATATTTTTACACTCTCAATCTAATAATATTAAGTAAGATCTGAAGCAGTTTAACACCTTTCAAGAACAGATGGATATGAGAGATTCATATACAGTGGGGAGTAGAAACCCATTGTCAGTTAAGTAGATGGTCATTGGACGGAACATTAACAATCACAACTGCCAGATCATCCATAATGGTGGCCATAAATGCTATGATATGGTCGTAAGAGACCCAGATCAAAGATTGTTGGTCCATATATAGACGATCGGACGATATTTTTTCCTATCAGGCCAGTTGGAAGTTTAGTTTTGTCAGCCAATCCAATCTTATGATATGCGATCATAGCCTCTATGACTACCTAAGTCTAGCTGGGAGTGGTAGTTTGTAGTCAGAATTGTACCTTCCAGATGGTGGGAACTAATAGCTCACACCATACATAGCAGAGTAAGTGTCCTTGGCTTTCAGCTCCAGCTATGTGTTTTTATTTAGCCATCTTTTATATTTTTTCGCATACCGATATAAAAATGAATTTGATTGAAGAACCATGTAAACAGATTTCCTTATAATTTACAGGGGTACATTATTCACTATATTATATATGGATACTGTGAGTGAGGATTGGAACATGTCATTTTTATTTACAGTATACGGTATACTGTGAGTGAGGATCTGAACATCTGGCATTATTATTTATACGGTATACTGTGAGTGAGGATTGGAACATGTCATTATATTTACAGTATATGGTATACTGTGAGTGAGGATTGGAACATGTCATTATTATTTATCAGTATACTGTGAGTGGAGCATGGAAAGTGTCATTATTTATATGGTACATGTGAGTGAGCATTGGAAAGTGTCATTATTATTTATATGGTATACTGTGAGTGAGCATTGGAAAGTGTCATTATTATTTATATGGTATACTGAGAGTGAGATTGGAAAGTGTCATTATTATTTATATGGTATACTGTGAGTGAGCATTGGAAAGTGTCATTATTTATACGGTATACTGTGAGTGAGGATTGGAACATGTCATTATTATTATACGGTTATACTGTGAGTGAGGATTGGAACATGTCTATTATATTTATATGGCATACTGTGAGTGAGGATTGGAACATGTCATATTATTTATACGGTATACTGGAGTGAGGTTTGGAAAATGTCATATTGTTTAACAGTATACTGTGAGTGAGCATTGGAAAGTGTCATTATTATTTATATGGTATCTGTGAGTGAGCATTGAAAAGTTTCATTATTATTTATATGGTATACTGTGAGTGAGGATTGGAACATGTCATTATTATTTATACGGTATTCTGTGAGTGAGGTTTGGAACATGTCATTATGTTTATACAGTATACTGTGAGTGAGCATTGGAAAGGTCATTATTTTTTATATGGTATACTGTGAATGAGGATTGGAACATGTCATTATTATTTATACGGACTGTGAGTGAGGATTGAACATGTCATTATTTATACAGATATTGTGAGTGAGCATTGGAAAGTGTCATTATTATTTATATGGTATACTGTGAGTGAGCATTGGATGGTGTCATTTTTTTAACGGTATAATGTGAGTGAGGATTGGAACATGTCATTTATTTATACGGTATTCTGTGAGTGAGGATTGAAACATGTCATTATTGTTTAACAGTATACTGTGAGTGAGCAATGGAAAGTGTCATTATTATTTATATGGTACTAGACATTAAGCCCGCTACAATAACGGGCGCTAGAAGCACAGAGTGCCCCTTAGTGTCCCAAGTCCATGTCCTCCTCCATGTCCAAGGCCAGAGTACCCCCTCTATCCAAGGCCAGGGCCCCCTCTGTCCCAAATCAGAGGTCCCCCTCTGTCCCAAATCCAGGCCCCCCTGTACAAATCCAAGGCCCCCTCTGTACCAAATCAGGGCCCCCCTCTGTACCAAATCCAGGGCCCCCCATGTCCCAAATCCAAGCCCCCCCCGTCCCAAATCAGCCCCCCCCCCCTCTGTCCCAAATCCAGGCCCCCCCCCTGTCCCAAGCAACCTTACCTGCAGTCTGTTTAATTGCTGTTCTCCCTCTGTTCCTGTGTTTCTCCCTTAGTGGTGAGGCAATAGGAACTGCAAGACGTCTCCCTCTAGTGGTGAGTCAATAGGAAATGCAGAGACTCTCCCTCTAGTGGTGAGTCAATAGGAAATGCAGAGACTCTCCTAGTGGTGAGTCAATAGGAACGATGAGACTTCCCCTCTAGTGGGGTGAGTCAGGAACTGCAGAGACTTCCCCCTCTAGTGGTGAGTCCATAGGAACTGCAGTGAACACACACAGGACACAGGGACCAACACTTAGGGTTTTATTATATATGATACTGTGAGGGAGCATTGAAAAGTGTCATTATTATTTATACGGTATACTGTGAGTGAGGATTGGAAAATGTCATTATTATTTATATGGCATACTGTGAGTGAGGATTGGAACATGTCATTATTATGTATACGTATACTGTGAGTGAGGATTGGAAAATGTCATTATTATTTATACGGTGTTCTGTGAGTGAGGTTTGGAACATGTCATTATTGTTTATACAGTATAAGTGAGTGAGCATTGGAAAGTGTTCTATTATTTATATGGTATACTGTGAGTGAGCATTGAAAGTGTATTATTATTATATGGTATACTGTGAGTGAGGATTGGAACATGTCATTATTATTTATACGGTATTCTGTGAGTGAGGTTTGGAACATGCATTATTGTTTATACAGTATACTGTGAGTGAGCATTGGAAAGTGTCATTATTATTTATATGGTATATGTGAGTGAGCATTGAAAAGTGTCATTATTATTTATACGGTATACGTGAGTGAGCATTGGAAGTGTAATTATTATTTATATGGTATCGTGAGTGAGCATTGGAAATTGTCATATTTTTATATGGTATACTGTGAGTGAGGATTGGAACATGCATTATTATTTATACGGTATACTGTGAGTGTGGGATTGGAACATGTCATTATTATTTATACAGTATATTGTGAGTGAAGCATTGGAAAGTGTCATTATATTTATATGGTATACTGCGAGTGAGCATGGATGGTGTCATTTTTTTATACGGTATACTGTGAGTGAGGATTGGAACATGTCATTATTATTTTACGGTATTCTGTGAGTGAGGATTGAAACATGTTATTATTGTTATTACAGTATACTGTGAGTGAGCAATGGAAAGTGTCATTATTATTTATATGGTACTAGACATTAAGCCGCTACAATAACGGGCGCTAGAAGCACAGAGTGCCCCCTTAGTGTCCCAAGTCCATAGTCCTCCTCCATGTCCCAAGGCCAGAGTACCCCCCTATCCAAGGCCAGGGGCCCCCTCTGTCCCAAATCCAGAGGTCCCCTCTGTCCCAAATCCAGCCCCCCCTGTACCAAATCCAAGGCCCCCCTCGTACAAATCCAGGGCCCCCCCTCTGTACCCAATCCAGGGCCCCCCTTGTCCCAAATCCAAGGGCCCCCCCTCTGTCCCAAATCCAGCCCCCCTCTGTCCCAAATTAGGGGGCCCCCCTGTCCCAAGCAACCTTACCTGCACTCTGTTTAATTGCTGTTTCCCTCAAGTTGTTTCCTGTGTTTCTCCTCTAGTGGTGAGTCAATAGGACTGAGACGTTCTCCCTCTAGTGGTGAGTCAATAGGAACTGATGAGACTCTCCCTTTAGTGGTGAGTCAATAGGAACTGCAAAGACTCTCCCCCTCTAGTGGTGAGTCCATAGGAACTGCAGTGACACACACGGACACAAGGGACACCACACTTAGGTCTTATTATATATGATACTGTGAGTGAGCATTGAAAAGTGTCATTATTTTATACGGTACACTGTGAGTGAGCATGGAAAGTGTCATTATTATTTATATGGTATCTGTGAGTGAGCATTGAAGTGTCATTATTATTTATATGGTATACTGTAGTGAGGATCGGAACTGTCATTATTATTTATACGGTATACTGTAAGGAAGGAGCATTGGAAAGTGTCATTATTATTTATATGGTATACTGTGAGTGAGGATCGGAACATGTCATTATTATTTATACGGTATACTGTAATAAATATAACGACATGTTCCGATCCTCACTCACAGTATACCGTATAAATAATAATGACATGTTCCCAATCCTCACTCACCAGTATACCGTATAAATATAATGACATGTTCCAATCATCATTTACAGTATACCATATAAATAATAATGACATGTTCCAATCCTCACTTACAGTATACCGTATAAATAATAATGACATGTTCCGATCCTCACTCACAGTATACCATATAAATATAATGACACATTTCCAATGCTCACTCACAGTATACCATATAAATAAAATGACACTTTCCAATGATCACTCACAGTGTACCGTATAAATAATAAGACACTTTTCAATGCTCACTCACAGTATCATATTAATAAGACCCTAAGTGTGTGTCCCTGTGTCCGTGTGTGTGTCACTGCAGTTCCTATGGACTCACCACTAGAGGGGGAGAGTCTTTGCAGTTCCTATTGACTCACCACTAGAGGGAGAGTCTCATCAGTTCCTATTGACCACCACTAGAGGGAGAACGTCTGCAGTTCCTATTGACTCACCACTAGAGGAGAAAACACAGGAAACAACTTAGAGGGAGAACAGCAATAAACAGAGTGCAGGTAAGGTTGCTTGGGACAGGGGGGCCCCCTAGATTTGGGACAGAGGGGGGGCTGGATTTGGGACAGAGGGGGGGCCCTTGGATTTGGGACAAGGGGGGCCCTGGATTTGGTACAGAGGGGGGGCCCTGGATTTGGTACAGAGGGGGGCCTTGGATTGGTACAGGGGGGGCGGATTTGGGACAGAGGGGGACCTCTGGATTGGGACAGAGGGGGCCCCTGGCCTTGGATAGAGGGGGTACTCTGGCCTTGGGACATGGAGGAGGACTATGGACTTGGGACACTAAGGGGGCACTCTGTGCTTCTAGCGCCCGTTATTGTAGCGGGCTAATGTCTAGTACATATAAATAATAATGACACTTTCATTGCTCACTCACAGTATACTGTATAAAACATAATGACATGTTTCAATCCTCACTCACAGAATACCGTATAAATATAATGACATGTTCCAATCCTCACTCACAGTATACCGTATAAAAAATGACACCATCCAATGCTCACTCGCAGTATACCATATAAATAATAATGACACTTTCCAATGCTCACTCACAATATAACTGTATAAATAATAATGACATGTCCAATCCTCACTCACAGTATACGTATAAATAATAATGACATGTTCCAATCCTCACTCACAGTATACATATAAAAATAATGACAATTTCAATGCTCACTCACAGTATACCATAAAATATAATACACTTTCCAATGCTCACTCACAGTATACCGTTAAATATAATGACACTTTTCAATGCTCACTCACCGTATACCATATAAATAATAAGACACTTTCCAATGCTCACTCACAGTATACTGTATAAAAAATAATGACATGTTCAAACCTCACTCACAGAAACGTATAAATAATAATGACATTTCCAATCCTCACTCACAGTATACCATATAAATAATAATGACACTTTTCAATGCTCACTCACAGTATACCATATAAATAATAATGACACTTTCAATGCTCACTCACAGTATACTGTATAAACAATAATGACATGTTCCAAACCTCACTCACAGAACACCGTATAATAATAATGACATGTTCCAATCCTCACTCACAGTATACCGTATACATAATAATGACATGTTCCAATCCTCACTCACAGTATGCCATATAAATAATAATGACATGTTCCAATCCTCACTCACAGTTATCGTATAAATAATAATGACACTTTTCAATGCTCACTCACAGTATCATTATAAATAAACCCTAAGTGTGTGTCCCTGTGTCCGTGTGTGTGTCACTGCAGTTCCTATGGACTCACCACTAGAGGGGAGAGTCTCTGCAGTTCCTACTGACTCACCACTAGAGGAGAGAGCCATCAGTTCCTATTGACTCACCACTAGAGGGAGAGTCTCTGCATTTCTATTGACTCACCACTAGAGGGAGAGTCTCTGCATTTCCTATTGACTCACCACTAGAGGGAGAACGTCTGCAGTTCCTATTGACTCACCATAGAGGGAGAAACACAGGAAACAGAGGGAGAACAGCAATTAAACAGACGCAGGTAAGGTTGCTTGGGACAGGGGGGGGGCCTGGATTTGGACAGCAGGGGGGGGGGGCGGGATTTGGGACAGGGGGGGCTTGGATTTGGGACATGGGGGGCCTGGATTTGGTACAGAGGGGGGGCCCTGGATTTGGTACAGGGGGGCCTTGGATTTGGTACGGGGGGGCTGGATTTGGACAGAGGGGGACCTCTGGATTGGGACAGAGGGGGCCCCTGGCCTTGGATAGAGGGGGTACTCTGGCCTTGGGACATGGAGGAGGACTATGGACTTGGGACACAAGGGGCACTCTGTGCTTCTAGCGCCCGTATTGTAGCGGGCTTAATGTCTAGTACCATATAAATAATAATGACACTTCCATTGCTCACTCACAGTATACTGTAAAACAATAATGACATGTTTCAATCCTCACTCACAGAATACCGTATAAATAATAATGACATGTTCCAATCCCACTCACAGTATACCGTATAAAAAAATGACACCATCCAATGCTCACTCAACGTATACCTATAAATAATAATGACAACTTTCCATGCTCACTCACAATAACTGTATAAATAATAATGACATGTTCCAATCCTCACTCACAGTATACCGTATAAATAATAATGACATGTTCCAACCTCATTCACATATACCATAAAAAAATAATGACACTTTCCAATGCTCACTCACAGTATAACTGTATAAACAATAATGACATGTTCCAAACCTCACTCACAGAATAACGTATAAATAATAATGACATGTTCCAATCCTCACTCACAGTATACCATATAAATAATAATGAAACTTTTCAATGCTCATCACAGTACCATATAATAAATAAGACACTTTCCAATGCTCACTCACAGTATACTGTATAACAATAATGACATGTTCCAAACCTCACTCACAGTATACCGTATAAATAATAATGACATGTTCCAATCCTCATCACAGTATGCCATATAAATAATAATGACATGTTCAATCCTCACTCACAGTATACCGTATAAATAATAATGACATGTTCCAATCCTCACTCACAGTATACCGTATAAATAATGACACTTTCCAATGCTCACTCACAGTATACCATATAAATAATAATGACACTTTCCAATGCTCACTCTCAGTATACCATATATAATAATGACACTTTCCAATGCTCACTCACAGTATACCATATAATAATAATGACACTTTCCAATGCTCACTCACAGTGTACCAATAAATAATGACACTTTCAATGCTACTCACAGTATACTGTATAAATAATAATGACAGTTCCAATCCTCACTCACAGTATACCATATACTGTAATAATAATGACATGTTCCAATCCTCACTCACAGTATACCGTATAAATAATAATGCCAGATGTTCAGATCCTCACTCACAGTATACCGTATACTGTAAATAAAAATGACATGTTCCAATCCTCACTCACAGTATACCATATAATAATATAGTGAATAATGTACCCCTGTAAATTATAAGGAAATCTGTTTACATGGTTTCTTCAATCAAATTCCATTTTTATTATCGGTATGCAGAAAAAATATAAAAGATGGAAATAATAACACATAGCTGGAGCTGAAAGCCAAGGACACTTACTCTGCTATGTATGGTGTGAGCTATTAGTTCCCACCATCTGGTAAGGTACAATTCTGACTAAACTACCACTCCCAGGCTGACTTAAGGTAGTCATAGATGCTATGATCGCATATCATAAGATTGGATTGGCTGACAAAAACTAAACTTCCAACTGGCCTGATAGGAAAAATATCGTCGATCGTCTATATATGGACCAACAATCTTATGATCTGGGTCTCGTACGACCATGATCATAGCATTTATGGCCACCATTATGGATGATCTGGCAGTTGTGATTGTTAATGTTCCGTCCAATGGACCATCTACTTAACTGACAATGGGTGTCTACTCCCCACTGTATATGAATCTCTCATATCATCTGTTCTTGAAAGGTGTTAAACTGCTTCAGATCTTACTTAATATTATTGATTGAGAGTGTAAAAAATATTTTGACATTTTAAAGATATAACATGGTACGTATTGGATAATATGTTTTATTTTACATGCTAGTGAATGATTTCAATCTATTTTCCCCTTTTTTAGCTGTGTGAGTTAAACAGCCTGAGCAATAAAAAGTTCTCTCTGGCAGATAAAGTGTTATGTATGTGGAAAGACAATAATAAAACAAACATTACAGTGGGACCCAGGGGCTTCTTACCCTGTAATGGACAAGATATATTAAATACCCATGCAGTCTAGCGCGATGACATTTAACCAAAACGCAAACTGTTTTTCAACAGCTGATCCAAATACAATCAACAGGCAAGTAATAGAGTTGTCTGCAAAAGTAACCAAATAAACCACCTAATATATTTTTATATATATACACCGTATAGTACTAATATATCTGGTAAAGGACCCCAACCTCAGTCTTGTATTCCCAGATTAATAAAAGCAAACCTTTATTGTATTTCAATACATACGGAAACCATAAAATATAAAATGCAATTCCCCCATGCCAATGCAATGAAAAAAAAAACACTGGCCAGTAGATCTAACTACGGGGCGTCCCCCTCCAAGTATTGGGTTGAAGTTTGGGTCCTTTACCCAGATATATTAGTACTATGGTTGTTATCTCCTATTTTAAATAGCGTGGCTATACCCTTAAAGAGCTGTGCACTCTTGAGATTTATTATAGTTTCAGATATATACAGTACAGTATATTATAATGTAATGTAAAAATCAATTTTAAAGCAGATAAAAAGTATAATAATGAATTAAGCCTCATACTGGTGCTCCTCAAGAAACAACATTGGCATAATTAATCCCACCACAGAGCCTCAGGTAGTTCTATTTTTTAAAAAAATAATTAAAGTAAAGTTCACTAAGGTGTGGACCTGCATGGGCCCGGGACCCCCTTGCAAGTTTGGAGGCTGGGCCCCTAACACACAACCCTCCCATGAGGCTTCGCAATCAGCGTTTTTAAAGGACAACTTCACTCACCAAAACCTTGTTCCACCATTGCAACGTACCCAGGGTGGAAACAAACTGCTTGGCCCTCACCCCTGGGCTCACTTTCTAACTCACCTAAAGTTCCTTCTGTGCTTTTATCTTCAACTCCATTGGCCAGGGCCAGATTTACCATTAGGCACAGTAGGCATGCGCTTAGGGACGCCTAGGTTGGAGAGATGGCTGTCAATCTCCTCCCACCAATCCAACCCCTTATAGTCTATTTTCTTCCCAAAAATAGGAATGGGTGTGGTTTAGGTTTGTGGTCTGTGTTTAGGGGGGCTAAGGGCGCAGGCTCTGGCTCTTTTGGCCTATAGTGTGGCGTAGCTACCAGGGGTGCAGAGGATGCAACCACATCAGGGCCTGACCAAGAAGAGGCCACATTTTGTGCTAAGGTTCCATAACTACCAGTCAGTGTGCCAACTGTTTTACCAATGGTCCGTGTACAAAGCATTTTTACCATGTCTGTGTGCCAAGCATTTAACCAGTGCCTGGCTGTGTGCAGTGCCAGTTTCCCAACCAGTTTATCAGTGTCTGCATGTTAAGCTTTAACTAGTCTTTTTTCTGGTTAATATGTCCAACTATTTTACCAGTGGTTATAACAAAGCATTTTACCACACCTGTGTGCCAAGCATTTAACTGGTGTCAGTTGGTTAATTATTTTAGAAGGTTTAAGGATATAAGTTTAGAAATACTGTTTGAATCTGATTGAATAGTTTTACTAGGTGTATGGGTAAAGTATGTTTGTCTGTTTTAAAATGAATTTGGATGTATTTATGGAAATTATTATTTGGTTGCGGTACGATTTGTGTTTGCGGCAGTGTCAGGGGGCCCATGCCCAAATTTTGCATCAGGGCCCATAAGTCTGTAGCTACGCCACTGGCACTACAGGCTCCTGAGGTGTAAATCCGGCCCAGCCGACGGCACTGGGCCAATAAAGAGACTCGCTCTGAAAGAAGCGTGTCTTCTCATTGTCCAGATTGCGAACGTAGAAGTGAAATTAGCGGGCAGAAGGAAAGTAAATCTAGAGTTAGCAAGTGAACCCAGGGGTGAGGACTGTGCGGTTAAGGTCCTCACCCGGGTACTATAGATGGCACGGATGGCAGTAGTGGGGTCTAGGTGAGTATAAATGTCCTTTAAACAGCTGATTGTGCACATCTGTAAAGATACGCACAATCAGCTGTTTACAAGACTGGAACAGAAACGGTGGAAGTTTTAATCAGCTAAACAGTATCTTTACTGCATACATGTAGTCAACTGTTTAAAAACATTAGCGTGCATGCGCGCTATAATTAAGAAAAGCAGTCTGTACCTTTATTATAGCAAAAACAAGAAAAGAGATGATCAATGCACATTCCATATATGATAATAACTATGCTAGTGCAAACAGTAAAAACATGGGGGGTTTTAGTTAAATTTTATGCATAAAAGTGAAAAGCCTTCCAACCACGTCAAGATAACCCCAGTATGGAAGGTCCTAACAGTTATGCACCGTTACCTCTTGTTCTTCAATTAATGAATTAAAAGAATAGTTCACTTTCACAGGTAACTATTCCTTTATGCAATTCTTAATTCTCCAGTAACTAAGTAACTCCATGAGTGTGTCTTGTCTGTAACAAAAAGGTTCTAAGAAATCCACTTCTAGATTTTCCTGCAGTTCTCTTCTCATTCAATTAACCAGATTGAACATTGTTTGTATTTCCCTATATACAAAACCTTCACATTGTTATATTAGTTTTTAGTTGAAAAGCTTTAGCCTGCTTTAATAAAAAAGGTATGCATTCATTTTTACCCAGGTATTTTTTTTTAAATCTACCTATTATATTACAGTTCTATTTACAAGATCTTATTTTAATTAAGAGTTCAGTGGTATTGTTAGATCATTTCAGGTTTATTGCTAATTGTAATTGCAAAGTTTCTGTGCAGCAGTAGAGCAGACAGGGTGAAGGTAGGACACAGAGGCTTTACTTAAAAGGTAGCCATGATGTTTCGCCATTTTGGATCAAGACCACACTGACTATGACGTGTGGCATAGTTACATTTTATTGAATTAAGCTAATTAAAGAGGAAGTTCAGTGCAAATACATATGCTTTTCAGAAAAAAGGAGCAGTATTTTTCAATCCCAATGACCTTAATCTGCCCATTCAGCATTTTGCTGTTATAAAAACTGCAACCGAAATACTGACTTCCTGTTTGCAGGACCCCTAGTAGAGACCGTAATGGTCTTGCCCTTGACCCAGCGCCTGGGTTGATTCAGTTTGCTCAGTAGAGATCTGAGCATCTTGACCCATCCAGCAGCCAATCAGTAGAAAACATCCAAGTATGTGGTGCATTCTGGGAAGAAGAAGGACCATTAGAACCTGAAATGTCAGCTCACTAATGTCAACAGCAGGAACAGCAAAGGGTATGAAATCAACTGATTTTTCAAAATGGAAGTGAATATGTAGAATAACTAGTAGGCATACACAAACTAACAATTTAACAAATATTGATCATTTCCACTGAACTGTCCCTTTAATTCTGTAGGACGGCTCAGGTCCTGCAGAACCAATGATAAACCTACTCTAACCTATCTTATATCGCCACCCTAGTTCGCTAAGTGAACAACAGGCACTAAATTCATGAAACAACAACAGCGCTAAATACATGAAAATCGTTCCTCGGTTGCATGTTTCCCACTGGTTTTGCTAACCTGCATGATAATGAAATATTTTGTAAACAAACTTTAGAAAGCAAAACTATACCTTACAGTATTTACCATTTATATGGCAAAAAAAGGGGGAAGGGTTGTCAGTTATGACCCGAACTAATCAGTGGAGGAGCAATTGGATCTGGATGTGAACATTGTAAATTCTATTTTTAAAGAAGAGAGATGAAATAATTGTTAGTCTGTTTCAGCTCATGTTATCAATATTGGCATGGGAACTAAAGCAGATTAATAAATACTATATTTAATATGGCGCATTCATTTAGTTTGATCACCCCCTCATTGACTGCAGTGCTGCTTTATTTCCATTATCTACATCCTCTCAATGTGAAAGATGATATAAAAATCCAAACATGACTATTTCTTTAAATATAATTTCATTGCAAAGCATTGGTAAGGCCTCATATGGAATATGCAGTGCAATTTTTGAATTTGTGTACAAAAAGGACATCTTTGAAATGGAAATGGTTCAGAGAGGCAACTAAATTAATAAGGGGATTGGGGGAGCTTGAATATGAAGGAGAGACTGGAAAAGCTACAATTATGTTTGCTAGAGAAAAGGTGCTTGCGTTACTGTGTATAAATATATTAACAGGCCATACAATAAACTCTCTGGGCATGTTCACCAATAGGGATGGCCGGTTCCGGATCCAAACCCGGATCCGCCGCGGATTTATCCCGTTCGCGAACGGCGGATTTTCCGGTTTTCCGCCTTTCCGAACTTCCGATTCGCGGATT
>JAACNH010003929.1:0-26510 GCA_019447015.1 Hymenochirus boettgeri
TCTCTTTAGTACACTCTCTAGTGCACTTTCTAGTACTCTCTATTACTCTCTCTAGTACACTCTCTAGTGCACCCTCTAGTACTCTCTCTAGTACAGTCTCTAGTGCACTTTTTAGTACTCTCTTTAGTACACTCTCTAGTGCACTCTCTAGTAATATCTTTAATACACTCTCTAATGCACTTTCTAGTACTCTATAGTACTCTCTCTAGTACACTCTCTAGTGCACTTTCTAGTACTCTCTATTACTCTTTCTAGTACACTCTCTAATGCACCCTCTAGTACTCTCTCTAGTGCACTCACTAGTACTCTCTTTAGTACACTCTCTAGTGCACTTTCTAGTACTCTCTATTACTTTCTCTAGTACACTCTCTAGGGCACCCACTAGTACTCTCTCATAGATTCTCCCTATAACTTTAGTACAAGGGGCTGACCGCGGCCGAGGGCAATTTTCCTGTCAGAACTAACCATCTCCGATGATGACAAACCCAACGTTGGCGTCGCCGAGGAGTGTAGGTAAAGAGGCTATTTGTTATTTTGACTTTCAGGTGGGGCAGGTGGACCTGCGACCTCTGGATGTTGGAGTTTGGGGTGCCCTCGTGGGGGGGCACAGTCGAGTTTAAGGTCGTGGCCCTTTAGCCTTTACCTCCCCCCGCCCACTACCGCTGAAACATTTTGGCACCCACTTTAACTTCAGTTATATATAGCACTACTTCTCCTTTGCAAAAACCTTTTTTATTTTTGTTTTTAATTTATTTTATAAGCTGGGAAATTTTATATATAAAAATGGTAATTTTTTTTCCTTTCCAATAACCGTTGATTGGTGTGAATCACATGGTTTGTATGTGAGCATCCCTATATTGTATTCCATTATATTCTTTAGGTTTGATAGTTTTCTCTTTGGCTTGTGTACAACATCAATCTCATTATCGCCACCCTAAATCCTGGTTACTGACACTATTTCTGACATTTATTACTGCTGTTGATTTCCAAGATCTCATAGCAGTGGATTACTGGCATTGGTAGCAAGCGCCAATTTTGTTTGGTCATTTTGAAATTGTGTCATAAAGCGATGACCTACATCCTATCCCTCCTATGCCAATGGAGCAGTGTTCTTCTGAGTTTAATAAAAGCGGGGTTTGGAAACTAACCAATCAAAAACAATCTCATTTGTGGTGTCCGCATGCCCCTGACATTCAATGATACCCAAAGGTATGATTAATAGAATCTGCTGCAAACTATAAATGCAATCTAACTACTAACTATAACCTACCTACTACCCCTGTAATTGGATTTTCTATGGGAGGAACTGTAGGATTATAAGCTTTATAACCTACCCCTGTAGTGGATTTCTGTGGGAGAACGGTAAGATTACAGATCCACTTATAACCTACCGTGAGTGATTTTTTTCTATGGGAGGAAGGAACTTTAGATTACGGTTAATAACCTACCCCTTTAGTGGATTTCTATGGAGGAAGACTGTAAATTAGCAGAGCCATTGTTATACATACCCAACTTTAGTGGAATTTCTTTCTTGGGAGGAACTGTAAGAATTACAATTCCAGCCTAATTAAACCTACCTCCGTATGGATTTCTATGGAGGAACTGTAAGATTATAGCCTTATACCTACCCCTGTAGAGTGATTTCTATGGAGGAACTTAAGATTACAGCTTAATCACCTACCCCCTGTAGTGGAATTCAATGGGGGAACTGTCGGATTACAGCTTTATAACCTACCCCTGTAGTGGATTCTATGTTAGGAACTGTAAGATTACGCTTATAAACCTACCCCTGTAGTGGATTTCTATGGGGCGAACGGTAAGATTTACCGCCTTATATAACCTCCCTGTAGTGGATTTCTATGGGAGGAACTGTAAATTACGCCTTATAACCTACCCGTAAGGATTCTGTGGGCGAAACTGTAAATTACAGCCTTATAACCTACCCCTGTAGTGATTTTCTGTGGGGCGGAACTGTAAGATTCCAGCCTTATAAACCGTACCGCTGTAGTGGATTTCCTGTGGGATGAACTGTAAGATTACGCCGGTTATAAACTACCCTGTAGTGGGATTTCTGTGGGAGGACTGTAAGATACCACGCGCTTAGAAACCTACCCCTGTATTGGATTCTGTGGGAGGAACTGTAATATAACAGCCTTATAACACTAATCCCTGTGTGGGATTTCTGTGGGAGGACTTAAGATCAGCCTTATAACCTACCCCTGTAGTGGATTTTATGTGGCGGAACTGTAAGATTATATCTTATAACCTACCCCTGTGTGGATTTCTATGGAGGAACTGTCAAGATTATGGGGCCTTATAACCTACCTGTAGTTGGATGTCTTTTCTCTGTGAAGGAAACTGTAGATTATAGCCTTATAACCTACCCCTGTAGTGATTTCATATGGGAGGAACTGTACTATTAATAAGCCTTATAACCTACCCCATGTAAGTGGATTTCCTATGGGCGAACTGTAAGATTATAGCCTTATAAGCTAACCCTGTAGTGGATTTTCTAATGGGCGTACCTGTAGATTAAGCCTTATAACCTACCCCTGTGTGGATTTCTATGGGAGGAACTGTAAGGATTATAACCTTAATACCTACTCCCTGTAGTGAATTTCTTGGGGGAACTGTAAGATTAATAGCCTTAGCACTAAAACCCTCTGTAGTGTATTTCTATAGGAGGAACAGTCCAGAATTACAGCCTTTTTAACCCACCCCTGTCGTGGATTGCTATGAGGCGGAACTAGACGATTAATAGCCTTATAGAGCCTACCCCTGTAGATGGATTTCTATGGGAGGACTGTAAAGATTATAGCCGTATAACCTACCCCTGTATGGATTTTCCTATGGGAGGAAAAACTGTAAGATTACAAGCTTTAACCTACCCCTGTAGTGTGATTCTGTGGGAGGAACTGTAAGATTTAGCCTTAAACCTACCCCTGTAGTGGATTTCTATGGGAGGAAACTGTAAGATATAACCTTATAACCTACCTGTAGTGGCCATTTCTGTGGGAGGAACTGTAAGATTATAAGCCTTATTAACCTACCACTGTATGGATTTTCTATTGGGAGAAATGTATGATTATAACCTTATAACCTATACCCCTGTAGTGATTTCTATGTGAGGAACTGTAAGATTTATAGCCTTAAGAACCTACTACCCTGTAGTGGATTTCTATCGGAGGAACGTCAGATTACAGCCTTATACCTACCCCTTTAGTGGATTTCATTGAGGACCGTAAGATTATAGCCTTATAATAACCTCCCCCCCTGTATTGGATTTCATATGGGATGAACTGTAAGATTATAGGCCTTATGTAACCTTACCCCTGTAGTGGATTTCTATAGGAGGAACAGTCGATTACAGCCGTATAACCTATACCCCTGTAGTGGTTTCTATGGGAGGAACGTAATATTCACCGCCTTTAAACCTACCCTGAGTTGGGATTTCTATGTGTGCAACTGTAAGATTATAGCCTATAAAACCTACCCCTGTAGTGGAATTTCTATCGAGGAACAGTCATATTTTACAACTTTATATACCTACCCTGCAAGTGGATTTCTCATTTAGGAACTGTAAGATTTATAGCCTTATAATCTTACAGTTTCGAGGAGAAGGATCAGAATCCACAAGGGGAAGGTTTAATAGATATGCACCCCGAACTGTACATTACAGTGTATATTATAATTCCACCTTGGAGTTCTGTGTTCTGTGTCCTGTATAAAAGGCACTCGGTCCTGGCGGCCTCGTGCTTTTATGATAGTCACGAACTCCTTAATACCTTAAATTTACAGTTGGGTCATTATTCCACTATATTATTGCTCAATTAGTTAAAATAAACTTGGTTTCTTCCTTTTAACCTAAAGCCCAGACTACTTTCATTTTCCAACTAACCAAATATGTCAATTTTCTAGCGGAACAAAATATTTTTTCCTTGCTTGGAAGAATGAAGGCTTGGTCCCCCGGGCACACAGCCTCTGCAGCTGTTCTCATGAATCCCCTATAGGACTGTCCCCACTTATTTTCAGGATAGGATTTTGCAAATGCTTCATTTCTTTTCAGAATTGGCTGAGTTTGTCTGGTGCATTTTGGCCCTGAGGAATTCTAGCAGGACCTGGAGCAGTTCCTTAAAACAGGTGAAAGGTGGGCTGCAGAAATAACTAGCACGCTTCATATTATTTACTAACATATGTGGGGAAGCGTGTGACCCAAAATTTCCCTATGTCAAGTGAAATCAAACCCTTGGTGTAACTGGTGTCACTCTCCGAGGAGGAAAGCCTTTTAATAATTTTGCAGTCCTTAAAGGGCATGTCCACCCTATATGGTTTTAAGTGCCTCTATCCCCCCCCATCCTGCTAGTTTTATTTATTAAAAAAAAAAAAACGATCCTAACATGTACTCTTTCCTTCATTCTCGTTCCCACCGGTGCTGTAATCTCAGACCCTGGCTGCAGAAGCCTCGACCGGCAGCCACGGTCCTGTGATTGGTTGAGAGGCAGCAATCAAGAACATGGCTGTCGGCATTACGGAATGGCTGGGAAATGAAGGAGAGAAGTAATGGTTTGATTGATTTTTTTTTTTGCAAATAAACATATTGTTGGGGTGTGGATACAGACCACTAACACACACAGCAAAGGGTTAAGGCCTTAGGGGAAGGCAGAAACAAATGGGATCCAGAGGAGGGGAGGCTTCAACCGAGCATGCCAGAAACCTCCGGCAGGAGAGAGTAAAAGCAGAAACAGCTTTTGGACACTGTCAGGCTCTGTGCCTGTGCCCCTGTTTTTTGCACAGACCATTGGCAGGTCCAGCCATTGTGGAGCAGGGATGTAGGTAAGGGATTTATCAACCACTTCACAATGGGCCAGTAGTGGTTAATTATAGTTTTGGGGGTGGACATGCCCTTAAAGGGTTTTCTCCATAGTTTTTTTGAAGAACCTCTCCCGTTCTCAATAATCGTTCAGGGCCCGGGACAACAAAGGTAAGGAACCCTTGTTTCGACCTGCCGTGTCCTCTGACAGGTCCCAATGGACTCTGTATTTTATATTGGCATATGTCACTTGTGGATCCCTGCCCTGGCAACCGGTCGGAGCCTTACGTAATGGTCGTGTCGTAGGAGAAGATTGCACGTGTCTAGCCTTAGATACTTTCAGGTTCCACCCCTCGGGAGTCATGAGAGTCTCCCTGATTTGGGGTGGTCTCCCACACACCACCCGAGACCACCCGATACTCCCCGTGAACCGTAACTTACCTGAAGTGTCCGCCTCCGGAACGCCCTACCTTACCGGTCACCTGGTGTGACGTAATTTACGCACAGACGCGTCCCACCTTACTCCACCCCACCCTTTTGGGTGACATCATGTCTCCTGTCATCCCCTGGAAACCAGATTCGGCAGGGTGGCGAATCTCTGTGTTGGTCAATCCAAACAATGTGCAGTGTGTATAGCCCTTACACTAATCAAACTATGCAGGTAAGGACAAATATCTAGATCAAAAGCTCTTGACTGTGGTTTTTGGTCTGGTAAATATTGAGTAAAATTTGAAAGGCATTGAAGATAGGATAAACATGTAGTATGTAGAAACACCCTTCTCTGACTTTCATTTTAGCTAGTAGAGGGTCAGAGCAAGCAAAGTATTACATCTCCCATAAAACAAAGTAACAACACTTTCCCTACCTGCATCTCACCTATCATGAGACCAACACGTGTCCTGCATGGGAACAGATGATATGTTGATTCTCTAGTCTTTCTGTAAATCCTTCTGGCCATAATGTATCTATGGGATGTGGATGATTCTAGTGATGATAATAACATCTACCACTTGATGATGTTCACTATAACTACAGCGGTATGGTGATCTCCAGATGATTGACATTTTAAAACTCCCATCATTGTACAACAAGCAAAGGTGCAGACAGGAATGCTGGAAGTTGTAGTTTTTTAAAACTAAGCGATAATATCTACAACCCATTCAAAGGTGTAGATATTTCAAGCAGTCCAACTGCTCCCTCACCCATAATCCTCTGTTATGGTACCGCTCATTGTAACCTTTAACTGTCTCCCATAATTTTAGACATTCGTGGAGATTGAAATGTAATATTCTGCATGGACATAGTTATAAAAATCATGGGATAGGGTAACGTAGATCTCCAGATGTTGAAACTATATTCTCCATGATTCCTTGCTATAGAGTGAATGCTGATTGTAAGTTTTAAAAATCCCATCCCTGGATATCTACGGTTGCCTATCCCTGTCACAGATCACAAGAAGAACGAGGGAGTTGGGGGGATGGGGTAGATAGCCCAACAGTAAAAGTTATATAGCTAGGGGATGATTCAGACGATTAGGGGGGAAACCAACCCCTGCTCATGCCAGAAACCTCTCAGTGTGTACGAGATGAGCAGAGACTGAATAACTCACTGACACCCTCCTACTCTTCACTTTCTTAACTTAACTTGCCTGGCAGAACGGAGCTGGATGTCAGGTAAGAATCTTTTAACACTGAACACAGTGGGGCCAGTATAGGTTAAATTTTAGTGGTTGGTGGTGGACATTCCCTTACACTAAATGAGTCTGATACCATGAGAAGGCCCTTGGGTATGGTAGAAGTTGGGGGACATAGGAAGATCTTATATAGATAGTGTTCCTTTGCTTGGTGTTTGGATGTTGAATGGCCGGTCATCCTGCCTGCTCTGTCACTGTCACATGTATTCTACATAACAGATCTCCTACCTTGGGCTATCCATTCTTAATAAATATACTCCATCATTCCACTACAAACAAAGCGCTAATGAAATGCGGGAGTTGTAGTTGTCAGACATTTAGAAGTTTGAAGACCCCTTTATAATATTTTACTGTGTAATGTAGTTTGTGTCCTATGACGCTTTTTGGTTAAAAACAAATTTTATTTTAACCTTAGACTTTTTTTAACTTCCCCTGTAACAAATTTAGAAAAGAAAAGGGTAAAGTGGGTCGGGTCGTGGGTATGAGTTGGGTAACAAAAGCGATGCAGTTGGGGTTTGGGACCACCGGTTTTGCGTGTCGAGGGCAGGCTGGTCATTAGCACCCGCGCGATGCTATCAGATAAAAAGGAAACCCATTGAAGTCAATAGATTTGCAGGTATCTGAAGCTGAGGACAAGAATCACAGAGAAACAGGCACAGTACGCAGAGTTGAGGACAACGGCAAACAATCATAAACGGTAAAACACGCGGGATCGACACCAATCACAAAGACCGCAAGCACAGGAATAATCCCACAGGACCAAGAAAGGGCAGGATGTAAAAGAGGGGACAGAAACCAATCAAGCATGCAGGAAAAACACAATACCTTATAGGCAGCCCAGATTTAAATCTTGAAGAACGCCAATAGATATAAAAGAGTGCGAATCAAACCAGGAACGTTCTGGACCAAGGATTGCCTTGGGCCACAAGCCCGAATAACCGCGAGAGAACTTCTCGTGAAGCAAGACAAGGTACAGGCGATTACTCACATGAGGGCTGCGTATTGCAATATTCTTTGGCATTGCCCATAACCTTCAATAATATTGGATCTCAGAAAATTCATCTAGTATTGCAAATCCAGGAAAAGTTCCGCCATCTGAAAAAACTGAAAAATTCCGAGAGTTCCCAGGCAGAGCAGAGTTCGCCTCGGAACCCGAATTAATCTCTACTGGTAGCCTGTATTTGGCTGAACTCCATAACTTTATCATGGTTTGATTTGTCTTGTAAAATGTAATTCTAATTTTTCAATAATCTCTCCACGCCAGCGTACGCCGCTTTCGTTTACGCTAATCTCCTAGCACCTTTGTAAATGAGTGGAGCCAACTGTGGTCACCCATGGTAGATTCAAGTTGGTGTTTGATAATGGTGGAGCTGGGTAACATTCTAATAGGAAACAGAACTATTTCAAACATGGAATGTGAATAAATTCCGATGGACTTCTTCATTTAGTAAAATCCCCATATCCTACACTGTGTGTTGTGATTGTGGTAAAAAAGGTAAAACCAATTTTGTGAAGGTAATGCAAATGGTAAACTGAAAAAAATCATATCTCTATTATACACTCAATTTACACTATCTATCTTAGTTTCCTACAAACGTGTGATCGGGGGGGGTCCCAACCCACACGCACATGTGTGAGAACAAACTTTTCGGCCAATAATTGCCCGTGTGTATGCACTTTTATCGCTGAAACCGACCTTGGCGGATCCCCGAACGAACGATTGTTTCGGCCGACTAAAGTGCCCTACACACGAGCGTCGCGGGTGGTACCCGCGACGCATGGTGGTACAACGCTTTACTCACTGACTCCTATTGTTTTCTCCTGTTTTCCTGATAATGGGTCTTTGCGTGCCTTCAATGTAATACTTGTATTGCTCAGGCTCATTATTCCACCCGCCGTACCTGACTATCTGAACTATCTGTGGGCTAGACATGCTCAGTTAATCCTATGGCAGCACTGGGGGAGAAAAATTTCCCCACAATGCATTTTGTACACCTCGCAGATGTCACCCACTTAAATGCACAAAAAATAGTTTATGATACTAAGACAAACCTAGGTTAAGTAGCTACAAATGCTTCTGATTGGATATCTAAAGAACACGGCAGCTAATATACAATCACAAACTATGGTACATGTGATTGAAGAAGATTATATTACTATACTGGAATATTTAAATAATAGATTTTTCCATTTTTAGATACAATTTAAGCATTGGCTTAAATGATCACTTAGATACTGTAACTTTCCTATTTTCATTCATACATATACCAAAATGCTGTTCGATTGCCGTGGTGTATATATTTGGTTGCTGCAGGACAGATCATTTAATAAGTATCTTGCACACCCCGCGACCAAGTTCATGTTTGGGCGATACACGCAGTGTGTATGATTTTGGTTGTTTGCCTGGGTGGAATCCGCGAACATGCCTGAGCGAACATATACACACGTGCGATATATCCAAAAACGTTTTACGTCTTGCATACCGCTCTGGTCGGTTCAGTCGAATATGGTACATACAGCATAGATCCTTGTGAGAGCTGCCACAGCTCAGATTCTTTACACTAGTGTGAATGCTGTCAACACGTCAGCTGTCATCTCACATATTTTGTATGTTTCTTTCTGTGTTTGGGTGGGTTTTCCTCTGGTTTCCTCACAATCATAAAAAAAAGTTCTATATCTTGCATTCTAATAAAAAATGTTTTATGTCATAGCTCCCACAGTTTTGCATCAAAGGTTACTGCATCATTTTTCTCCCACTCTGCCTACAAAACATTTTTTGTCAATCAATACTTTTTACAGAAACAGATATTTCAGGCAGAGAAAAAGGAGATGTTTGGCAGTTCTTTCACCCGACAGAACTAAATAGATGTTTGTCGTATAGATTTCAGTCCAATTCCTAGAATCCCAATTTTCCATTCAACACAAGACTTTAATACCCTCTGTCTGTGTTCATTTAATCCTCTCGGTGTAAGATTTAAACCCCTTTCTATGTAGAAGCCCCACATGGCGAATGTGCCCTACCTTGTACATGGTATTCAGAAGCAATGTTCCCTGTATCTTCCCCCACAATCTGGAGCATTATAAAAGGACTGGGCAACCTTTCCCTGCGAACTGTTAACATGAATAAAAAAGCAGGGCGCCGTTTTTATTTATCAGCACCTTGGGACAAATAGGGTTTTTCTCTGTCCATACATGCACGTTTTATGTGCTCTGTACGGGAACTGTGTTAACATTGTACCTCCTTAATTGATGGGAACAATTAGACAATGTGGCATATACACACTCGTGTTTTCCTAACATCCTGAAGGCTGGCAGGGCACAGCAGACACACTTAGGCCTTTCTTGTACCAGACAAATCTTATCTAACACTATTTTATCATAACATACATTTATAACACTAGAGTTGGCAAAACAAGCGTGTTCACAACCAACACATGTACCCAGACAATCCCAAACCGAAATCATTTCTCCTCTAAGACCCAAGCTATTTGAAACTAACCTCTCAGCATCCTTGGTTGTCATAATAATGCTGGCATGTAATGTTTATGAGTCGTTAATAGTACGCCCACGGAAATTGTTTATTCGACTCCATAAAAAATAAATAATATTTCCCCCTATTTTATAGTTTTTAACTGATTTTCCACCTGGTTATTTGCATTCTCAACAAATCTTTAGCTGGGTACACACACACACATCAAATTTATTTGCGCCAAACTCGCCCTTGCCATAGTGATCGTGACAAGTCTTTTTAAGTTGATTGTTAAATATTAGTATATTTTCTGTAGTTCCAATAAATGTAAATGTAATGTACCTCACAATAGAATCAATAATACCAAGAATTCAATGTCAGACATATGTATGTAACATCTACTTACGTCTGTCTATCAAAGTAATATAGTGTTCCTAAGAGCTTTCCATGTGTAGAACATGGTAAATTCCCAGAAGCTTTGTGGGTTATTCAATAAAATTCTTTAATCTTTAAGTGGTCTAATCTAATTTTGCCCACACCATCAGATGTGTTGCTTTCAAATGTTACATAAGTTCTGATTGGTTGGGGCAAAATTAGCACAATTTTAACGATAAGAACTTTTATTGAATCTCCCTTGTTTGTTCCTTATTTGCATATCAAGTAATTACAATCGCAAATAACCTTTGTACGTGTATGGCCATCTTAGAATTATAGTAACTGCAGACATTATGACCCATGTCAAATGTAGTCTGTGCTATTATACATGTGATCAGCAAATCGCAACACAGTCTGGCCTGCTTATAACAGTTTGAGGCAAAGAAAATATGTCGTCTGGTCTCGATTATCTCATGTCTCATGTCTAACAAAAAAACTTTATCTGCTTTTAGTAAATTTAACAAGGAGATAACACAACTACTGGGACATTTAATGATTTTGGAAGTCTCCTGTTTATAATTCATAAAACAAACAGTACCCAGGTGTACAATCAATTTATTGAATCAACTTGCACGCAGTTATTCACCAGTCAAATATAAACATCTCCAATCCCCTTTCATTAAGGGAAATTCCACAGTGAAAGCAAGAACGTTCTTCTTGTAACAAGCCACCTGGCATTACGGTCCATTCCCATAGTAACATAGTAATTGAGGCTTAATAAAGACATACGCCTATCAAGTCCAACCCTTTCACCCTCCTTTTTAACCCTACCTAACAGTTATCCAGAGGAAGTGAAAAACCTTCTGAGTATATCCCTGTACCAACAGAACTGCATGAGTAATATCCAGTATTCTCATATTTACCTGACCAAGAGTATTGTACCAATTCTCAATATTAGTACAGTATCCCCCGTACCAACCAGAACTACTGTATATGTACCTTAATACCAGTAATTCTCATATTATAATAGTAATCCCCGTACCAACCAGAACTACATATGTCTTATACCAGTATTCTCAATATATATAGTATCCCCGTACCAACAGAACTACATATATGTAATTAAACCAGCTAATTCTCAATATTATATAGTATCGCCTACCACCAGAAACTACAGTATATGTAATTAATACCAGTTACTTCTCAATATTAATAAGTATCCCCGTACCAACCAGAATACCGTATATGTATTAATAAACCAGTATTCTCATATTATATTATCCCGTACCAACCCGAACTCGTCATATGTATTAATACCATGTAATTCTCATTATATAGTATCCCCTACCAACCACAACTATCAGTATATGTATTATACCTTATGTAAATTCTCATTTATATCGTTCTACCAAGATCATATAATGTAATCCTTAATCCCTATTATAGTACCCGTACCAACCAGAACTCAGTATATGTATTAATACCAGTATTCTCATTTATATAGTTATCCCCGTACCAACCACACTACAGTATATGTATTATCAGTAATTCTCCATATTATATGTATCCCCGTACCAACCGAACTACATATATGTATTAATACCAGTATTCTCCTCACTATTATATAGTATCCCCATACCAAACAACCAGTAATCACATAAGCAATATGTATCCTACAGTAATTATGTAACTGCCAGTAATTCTCAATATTATATATAGTATCCCCGTACCACCAGAACTAACAGTATATGTATTAATCACCAGTAATTCTCAATATATATCGTACCCCGTAACCAACAGCAACTCACAGTAATATGTATGTATGCCAGTAATTCTCATATTATATAGTACCCCCGTACCACACCGAACTACAGTATATGTATTAATATCCAGTATTCTCAATATTATATAGTATCCCCGTACCACAACCTGAACTACTGTATATGTAGTACTACCAGTAATTCTCAATTTATTAGTCATCCCCCGTACCAACCAGAACTACAGTATATGTATTAAAATACCAGTATCTCAATATTATATGTATCCTGTACCAACCAGAACTACTGGTATATGTATAATACAAGTAACTTTTCTCATATTATATAGTAACCCTGTACCAACCAAACTGGACAGTGATATGTAATTAATACCAGTTTTCTCAATATTCTATAGTATCCTGTACCAACAACCAGAACACAGTATATGTATAAAGGCAAGTCCCCCCCAAAACTATAATCCCCCCAACTACTCGGCCCACCATGTAAGTGTAGTTTTAAATCCTAACCTCACAGCCAACTCTCTGTTCTTCATCCTGTATCCCCCCCCAAAGTTCCAAAAACTGCCCACCAGAGGCCACAGGTCCATCTGTAGACACTGCCTGCTACCTTGCCCATGCCTCCGAGATTTCCTGCCATGCGTGCTGGCCCCTTCTCCGCCCTCCCCCCCCCTCTCCCTCTCCTTCCTCTCTCCCTCCCTCCTCCCGTTTCCTATCTCATCCCTCCCCCCTATCACAAATCCCCTTAATATGCTGCTCCCCCCATGTCCCCCAGCCCCAACCGCATGTTTTTTTTTTTAAAAGCTCCCCAGACTCTTACTTACCTCTCGCCGCTTTCCTTCCCCGCTGCACTGAAGCCGCAGCCGCGTCCTTGATTGCTGCCGCTCAGCCATCAACAGACGCGACCTGCGGTCCCCGCCCCTCTGCTTGCATTCTCGCAAGCAGAGGCCGGCAGTGCAGCGGAGGATCGAGGGGAGTATAAGAGTTTGGGGCTTTTTTAAAAACTAAACATGTCGGTTGGGGCTGGGTGACTGGGGAGCTGATATATTTTTTTTATTTTAGGGGTGGACATCGCCTTTAATACCAGTTATTCCCATAGCTAATAGTATCACTCCACCCGTACCCAACCAGAAACTACAGTATATGTAATTAATACCAGTAATTCTCAATATTATGATAGTATCCCCCGTACCAACCCAGAACACAGTATTGTTTATACCAGTAAATTCTCAATATTATATAGTATCCCGGTACAACGCAGAATTGCAGTATATGATTATACCAGTAATTCTATATTTTTTTAGTTTTATATAATATATTATAACTTTTGCCACTTTAAGTACCCTCTTCCCCTTCCCCTAAAAACTAAAAGCTGGTCACTTTCCATTACTTGCCCCAAACCCCAACTGATTATTGAGCCCATTATTAGATGCATTACTAAGCAATATTATTAGCTCTATTCTGGCAGAGTAAGCTGGCGCCATAAATCCCTTCATGCGAGTCAATCAAGGTTTTGACAGCTTATTTCACAGCCAATGTAATGAACGTTTTTCCCTGCTCCTCCTCTGCACAGTCTCAAACTCTTCAGAAAGCTCATTGAGCAAGGGAGGAGGCAGTTACCTTTTCCCGTTTCTGATGGAATAGAACTTAAATATCTGGTTACAATAACATGTACGTCTAAAAAACTGGTAAAATGCAGTCAGGCAGATAATCCGCAATTCACCAGTTTTTTGGGATGTTTTTGTTATACTATAACCTTGTCTTTTTCGAATATGGATACATATTTACCAACCTCATTAGCATATCAGCAGTCAGCTACTATGATCTTTAAGAAAAACTGATTTTTTAATATTGTTCCCCCATATATGGCTGGTTGATATTATATCCAGGCAAAAAATGCTATGGCAATCATTTGTAGTTTCCCATGCCCTGAAGTCATTCTGCCCTTCTCTTTGGATAAACTAGGAAGTTTGTGGTCAATATAACTGGCAGAATCGCCTATACTTTTTACTTACATGCATTGAAGCCGCTTCGCCCATCCTTCGTCTGATGTCCATTTTCCTGCTCAGCTTTTGGCCCAATCATCACTCCTTGACTGAAAGCAATGTGACTCAAATGCATTACTTCCTATATGTATCCCCAATTAGCACTGTTATTCTGTCAAGCTGCAGCCACGTGAGATGTTGATTTTCAGAGTTTGAAGACCATTGCTACTGTGACATAGTGTATCTGCTGACAAAGCCCTATCGCTTCATTATTGACACGTGTCCAGGTTTAGCCAGCCGCAGGATACAGTTTCATTAATATTTTTTTGCAACTGTTTGTTGAGATAATGCTTAGAATCTTCCATAATGATTGTTATTACTTTATAAGTAACAACCAGGAGCCTTCCGATGTTTGAAAACTAACAACTCCCAGGCATTAATGTACAGAACTTTAATGCAGAGGGCACTCAGGGAATGCTTGGGAGTTGTAGTTTTCTAACAATCTGGAGGCTACTTGGTTAATCCATGCTATTTGGACTCCCCTGCATTGTTATTGTATGGTAGGTCCTTTACTTGTAAATATAGTTTATAAAATATGGTACAATTAGGTGAAATGTATAATTTTATTTATAAAGTGCCATAGGACCTGTAATCCCTGTAACATTTAAAAAACCGACAGGGATATTCAATAAAAGCTTTTATCGTTAAATACTGTGTTAATTTTTTGCCCAACCAATCAGATGTTTGGCTTTCAAATTTAAATAAGATCTATTGGTTGGGCAAATACCAATATTTAACGATAAGAACTTTCATTAAGGAACACTAACAAACGTTTTTTAAAAAGATAATCCATCTGTTTCTAATTATTTCACGGGAGGTGAGAACGCGTATTCTCCCACTCCTTGAATAATATTGCTCTGGACGGGCACCTGTAACTTCCTTACAAGCCGCTCCCGCACGTCAAGCTGTCTTCTCCACTGACAGCCACGATCCCCGCCAAGCACTTATCTTAGGCGCATGCCATGTCAATACAAAAGATAGTCGCGCGAGTCGGGACAGAGCAGCTGTCAGTGGAGAAGCAGCTTGAGTGCGGAGCGGCGGCAAGGTAAGTTCCAGTGTCCTCACCTCCCTGTACTATTATTCACAGGCAGGTGAGAAAATAAGCGTTAGTGTTCTTTAAAAATCTACCTGTTGATTATACAACAGGTGCAAGACATACATACAATAAATATTGATCCCTGCCCCGAAGAGCTTAACATTCTAATAATAGGGTTTCATTCTTGCTGTGTGTCTCGTAAATATTGCCCCAGTAAAGTTTGTGTATACAATAATTGTTTTAACATTCCGACCTACATTATTTCATTCAGTAACCCGTAATGCTGCTTATTTATATCGGCTCACAGACATGATAAGGGGAATGTTATTTTGTATTTCGAATGATTCAACTAATTTTTTTCTTGCTGCTGCTTTAAATTTGACAATATTGCCCTTCTAATGATAAATAATAAAAATCCTTATTGTTATTTAAATACATACACATTTGGTCATATTAACAAATAACACGTTCTATTTATTTTTAAAAGTTATTCATTTTATTTAAAAAAGTATATATAATAATTTTTAATTAGGTATAAAGAGGCCTCTCGCCTCTGAAGCCTACACGGGCGTCATTCCATTTGCAATAAAAACAACCACTGGCAGTAGGCAACATGGCGCGGCAACTATGGATAATAGAATAACGCATACAGGGGAAACATGTCTGAGGATGCCGGAGGAAGGAGTTGGCGAGCAAACTAGGATACCCAAAGCCCAGAGAAAGATAAGTGTAGGCGGAGCTTTTACCACTAACTGGCAGTTTCTGGTTAACTAACTCGGATTGTGGCTATGAGAGCTATAAGCTTCATATACTGTAAGTACGACCTTGGAAATGAGGCTTTTCTTTATTGCTGTTTGTTAGGCTTCTTAAACATGGGGTGTAGTTGAAATTAAAGACACTAGGTGACACTATACTAATACTCCCAAGTCCCTGTGCCTCCCCATATAACTTATGCCTTGTCAAGAAATAGTGTCGGGGCACTGACTCTGGTAGGTGTCAATTACTTTAGGAGTTCCAACTACTAGGTAACAGTAACACGGTAAACCTTTTCAAAAGAAATGATTTTTATTAGTGTCTATGAATGTGGTGAATTTCTCTTTAAACTGCGTTTGGCCGAATATATTTCTTGTAACATTGAGCCCCTCAGAGACTGGATAGCCTTAAACCTTCATTTCAGAATTTTTGGTTTTTTTCAGCTTCCTTTTTGGGTGTGTTTTACTTTTATGTTAATTCTTTTCTCATTTCTGCAAATAATTAGTCAAGGATACAGTCCCGCTGTGTGGCTCAGTGATGGGCCTGAAACTACACACTCCCTTTCCTTGGAAGATACAACTAGTTTTTGGCTGATAAGAGGTGTAGCTGGTTGCATAATCTTTTTTCCACGCATGGTAGACCTAAGGTAGCCTCACCTATTAGAATGGGCATAGGAACTATCAGGGTTATTCAATAAAAGTTCTTATCGTTAAAAATAGTGCTAATTTTGCCCCAACCTTGTCAGATGTTAGCTTCAAATGCTAAATAATTCTGATTGGTTGTGAAAAATTTTGCCCCATTTTCTAACGCTATGGACACTTTTATTGAATCCTCCCGGCGGTGGCGCGAGTAGCATGTAAGTATAATAGCTCCGTGTGGGAGCCGATTTAAAGCTTTTTGGACTAAACGATCTCTAGGTTTTGGGGGGGTAATCTACAATATATGTATTTTTTGAAAATAGGGGTGGACAGTTCCTTAACATCGATAACCATCCATTTGTTGCTTGAAAACTTCCCCTCTCTAAAGAGTTTGCATATAGAATAAGACCACACACACCACCTAGCATGGGAAAGAGCCCTATATCTTCTTTTTTATGTAATACTCTACCAGTGAATGTTTTTGTTATTTTAGAGTAAATATGGAACTTGGAGCCTTTTCACCTTCATATCGAGTGATCAATTTTATTCTGTAAATATCTCTACATGGTTAAATTTGCTGGGACTATAGGCCACCACATGGTAATGCTGGGTGTGATACCTACTGTATCTATAACACATTCAGTTAATACTTGAAGCTATATGGTCAAAAGCTCTTCGTGTTTTGCATTTCTGCTTCATATAGCCACCTAACAATGGTTTTCATCTAAGTGACCCCACAGACTTTTAACATAGCATAGCTGGCCCATAGTCACCTTCTTCTAGTTCAAATGTCCTCCTTCTATTCTACACTATATATGATAGGTAGATGAGAGTACTGCAAGACGGTAAATGTGATTAACATGAAAGCAGTGGGCATGCCGACTACAAGCGTGACCGATAGCATGTGAGATGGCGCTGGGTGGCCTAGCCCTTATAGAGAATTTATATATCCCCCTTGTTAATAAATCCTGTTGAAAAAAGTTCATGACTTAACAGGCTTATCTTTAGTTAGCAGTAACAACAGCACTGGCTAGAGGCTAGTCAAGATACGGGAGGAGATCATAAACGTTCTTATCGTTAAATGGTGCTATGTTTGCCCAAACCAATCAAACTAATGTAACCTTTGAAAGCTAAACATCTGATTGATTGGGCAAAATTAGCACTGTTTTAAATAAGAACTTTTAGTGAATAACCCCATTGTCCTTCTATTGGCGTCAAAGGAGAGAAGTAGTATTCTTCCCCCTCTTTATGAATCACTAGCGTGCATTACAGAAAGAACATCCGGAAATGGAAACAGAGGTGTGCAGGTAACAATAAGGGTTGACTATGCAGAATAACTGGACAGAATGGGTTACACTGTAGGTTCAACTTTTTGTAAAGTCTCACAAACTAATAACCCCTACAATGTTACCGCTTTCCCCCGAGCAACCCAATAAGCTGTCAAATACTATGCCAGTAAGGCAATAATGTATTTGTACCTTTAGCAAGAGGGTACCCCTTCGTCACATGCTTTCTTTTCCTGTACAGGCTTGGCTAGAGCCTAGAGATAGCGAGTTTTGTTCTGGCAGCATTGTTCACGTGACTATGTCAAGGTCTGTGATAAACTTGATTTATTCCAACTTCCCGGAGTGTTGTAGAAAAGTAATGAGGATCCCAACCTCAATTAAACAAATGCATCCAAAGTGTAAAGGCAGATTTCCCCTGCATGTAGCCCTTGGAACCAATTCACTTAGATAGCTGGGCAATGCTCAATTTAATTACTCTTTGCTAACCTTTCTTTGATAAAAGCACCCATTACATTGTGTTTCTGTAGTGCACTTTGGGTTTTCTAGAATGTGTCACTCAGATTGCCCACGTGGTTGTCCACTAATGTAAAAGAATTAACCCTATTCCATACATTAGTAGCTGTACAATTCAATCAATGGCAAATGTGTAGTCAGGGGGCTCCTAACCACTGAAATGTTAACGAATAGATTAACCCTTGCCATGCCAGGGGAAATTACATGTAATGTGTGGGATCAAACTTCCTAGTGTATCATATTAACAACAGTGTTTTCCATTTGTACCATGGGGAACTAATAATACCTAGCTAGAAATATAACCTTGGTAGAAACTGCAAAGAACTTGATATGCCATTTTCCTCCTTTAACAGCATTAAAGGGGTAACTGACCTAAGATAAATTCTGCTTTTTTAAAAAAAAAATAGTTTCGCACTATTTTTCAAAATCCCCAGGGAAATTCTCTTAAAAAACAAACAATTGGTGGAAGAAAAATTTGTTGTTATTTTTGCAGTTACAGTTTGTTTTCCAGCAAAAATTACCTTTAAGGCAACAGCTTTGCAAGGGAATAAATTGGTATTGGTCTGTTCCTTTAATGCTCTACCCTTTCTGTGCCTAATGTACAACAGTTATTATATTAGAAGTGTTTTCTAAGCTTAGTTTCTTTTTTTTAAGGCGTCTGTACTACTTATCTTATCTTATATCTATAGCGCTGGTGCATTGCAGTGCGTGTAGTATGGGTTCAAATCCTCCTCTGCCACATCTGCAAGGAGTTTTGACATCCTCTCTGTGCCTGCCTGGTTTTTATTGTAACTGGCAGTTTTTTTAAAAATGAGCGATCTGACAAGTTTGGAACTTTTCATCGAAAATTTAATTTTAGAAAAGCACAACAGAGGAAACAACTGTGTCCAAAGACAAAAATTAGAGAATTTTGATTGAAAATTTAAAATTTTTGATCCAATTTCTAGGAAATCAAATTTTTTGTAAATTCAGGAAGTTCTGCAGAACCGCTCTGGATAAACTCTACTTGATTTTGTAAGGTCTGCCATCTTTTATCCATTGGGGGTGGGTGGGTGTTGGGTGTTCTGGGGGTGGCCTAAGGGGTGGCATTGGGTGTGTTTTTGGTGTCAGTAATAACATTCAGCATTTTATTATTACCTACCTGATTACTACCAGCTATTTAAATATGTCCCTAATCCGCAGAGAAAGCTGTGACCGCTGACATCACAATAAATTATTGATGGCGTTTCCCCATGCTTCCTCCTCGCACAATGCTCAAGCTTATAAAAGCTCTTGAGCAAGAGAAAGCGGATACCACCTTTGCCAAAAAAGGAATAGAACATGATTAAGAATGATCTGGTCTATAAATGCATGTAAATAACCTGGTAACAATGAAGTTGAAGTTGTGGCATATAACGGACTATTCACCTAGAGATGACCAAAACTGGCGAGATTCTTTTTCCCATAGGTGTTCCAACAAAATATCTGACGTTTAGAAAATAACGATGTAATCTGAATTTTTTGGAATTTTCTATACTTTTTCAGTCTAAAATTTTGTGGCAGGACTATATTTCCTGAATCAAGAGTTGGAGCATCCCTTTTACTTGTTCCTGGGCTTCATGGTATTTTAAGACGCAGGTAATTCCAGTTTCTTATTAGACCGCTTGGGATTTTAATAGTAAGAATAAGGGAGCGGATGGGTGGGTGGCACAATGAAGAGGTGGGGAAAAGAATCCAATTAATATGTGTAGCACTGCTGAATTGGCGTGGTCAACTCAGGCGGGGGGATGTGTGGTTTGCTAAATCTGGGACCGCTTTCCCTTTGTTTTAGTCAGTACAGGCTTCGAGCAGGAGGAAAATTGAATAAAAAAATTCCAAAAATAATGACTCATGACACAGAAGGTAGACTAACATCTCACTCTGGTATGAAATCCTCTCAGACAGACCTGCTCAGGGATAAAGAGCCAGGCTTCCGTTTGGCCATGGAGGGCTGGTTTTTAACTAGTGGAAATGATGTTATCTGTCCCAAAACAGAAAAGACTTTTTATTATGAAATGGAGGAAACTTGCTACAATTCTAAAGGAAAACTAAAATACATTTTTACTTACATCTGCAACTGCCTATTACAATGATGTTTTCTGTAGTTAAAAAAATAGCTCATTACATAGCTCCTCCTACTCTTTTTCTCAGATGAATTAAACTAGCATGTCTGTCCCCTGGGTGTGGGGTAAACGAAAAAGAACAATTTACTTGAATTTCACAATAGTATTTTTGGGCTAACAATTACATTAAAAAGCAACTAACCATCCTCTGCAGTTAATAGGCATTAAGTCACTAGGTTTTATTCCTGTGGTGATGTTGTTCCTTCGGTTACGTATATGACCGCATTTGAAAGGTCTGGTACCCCTCGTTTTTGACAAAAAGTTGGCTTTCCCTGTTCTTTTATAGATAAAACATAAGGGTCTATGTACCTCATTCAATCAATCAGCTTTGTTATCTTATAATATTTACTGGAGTTTCACAAGCAAGAGGCAGTTGCTAACACTAATGTTCACTAAAAATTCAGTTGGAGGCCACTCACGAAATTACTGTTTTTGCAGGTAAACAATGTGGCATTGTTTTTTTTTTGTGCACGCCAGAACTGTGGTAAATCAGGGTTACTATGTATGTCTGGGATCTCCAATCACAAGGAATAAGCTGTCCACATTGCTATTTGGCAACAGAGAATCCCACTCAGTATATTTCAGGATCCTTAAAGAAACGTTACAATTATTAGTGTGAATAGCCCTATTGATTATTAAACACAGAACCTGCTCCACTCAAACAGCCAGATCAGCTGATTTGGCTGTATGGAGAAGTAATCCCCCAGGTCACAATCCCCCAAACAGATCTATTTTTCCAGCAAGGAGGACTGACGTCCTTGTATTTTATACATTTCAAGACAAACCATTGCTCACACAAAGATCTGAGTTGTATATGGTTTTAGTATTTTTCTTTAGACCTACCAAGGTTCTGTCCCTCACTTAAAGGTAATGTATAATGTAGTTTAGCTGGCTGGGCGTTCTGGCTCTAGCAGTGTATCCCATATCACAGCACTCAGCTACTTCTCAAAGTCTTATTTATTTTGTTAATGCGGCTATGAAAAAGGAACCTGGACCTAACTTTATTTATTATGGAAGAGGAATGGCATGGTTGAATAAGGAACATCTGTTTTTCTAGTTACCCTTTAAAGATGGTTTTGTACGGCAAACCCTTTACATGGAAAGTGACATTTACCTGAGGACTAAAAATCAGTAAGTGTCCCATTAAATAGTGCTGTGTCTGACCTAACATAGGCAGGAAAGAACTCATGGGCCATTTATTCTTTGGGGAAATTTGCCTAACTGACCTATAGTATGTAAGCGCTGATGGCAAGGTAATAACGACGTGTCGGTATTTCTTGTGTTTAGAATTATTTGCGTTCTGATTTAGTTCCTCTTCCCTTCATTTATTCCAAGCAGACAAAAGCATATTGTTGTTATTCTAGAAGTGCCAACTTTATTTGGTAATTTAAAGTGGCCTGATTTGATATGCAGGAAATTGGTTTATATTGGTGCTTAGTTATGTCATCCCTTTAATATAATTGCTTAAACAGGGACAGTTAGTTTTAAAAGAATGATCCATATTTTGTTAAATTGTTAGTTTGTGTAATGCCTTCGTAGTTTTCTACATATTCTCTCCCATTTTGAAAATCAGTGTGATTTCATCCCTTTTCTGTCCTGCTGTTGACCATTATTGACTGACATTTCGGTTCTACTAACTGTCGTCTCTTCTTCCCAGGATGCACCACTGTCCTTGGAATGTTCCTAACAGTTATTGCTACTGATTGGCTGTTGGATGGGGTCAAACAATTGCTCAGATCTCGTACTGAGCAACTGAATCAACCCGGCGCGGTCAGGGCAAGGACCATAACAGCTCTATTATAGGGTCCTGCAACAGGAGTCAGTATTTCCTTTGCATTATTTATACCACAGACAAAACATGCTTACTTGGCAGATTAAGGTCATTGGGATGGCAATATACTGCTTTTTTCTGAATCGCGTATGTATTAGCACTGAACTTCCCCCTTTAACAAAGTCATCAGTGTCACATGACTGGTGGACTTTGGTATTCTAGGAAGAAACTATACATTATTCACTAAGTTACAGGATATTCATGCTCTTGGTATGAGAACATTTCCTATTTTTTCTTACCCCCCCTAAGTTTTGTGCTTTCCGATGCTTTCAATCAGAACAAGCAGCTGATTGGTGAACACTGGATTGCCTGCCGTGCACTCACCTGAACAACTCAAACAGTATTTGGAGGGAAGTTGGATGGTGCTTTCATTTTATGGCACCCACACTTCTTGGCTTTGGACTGGTCTGATATGGATACCCACTTGGATAGCATTGGCTTTGGTTGCCTTACATTTCACATCATTTATCCTCGTAAACAGGTCTGTGCAAATATGAGTCCTTATGTTCACACGATGGATCCTGTACCCTCCATTGTACGTTGGACAGATCTGTAGTTTCTCATACACTTTCACACCTATACAACAGTATATATTATGTTTAAACATTCACACATGTATGGGTTCAATTTGTGAACCAAACCAGAAGTTCAGCGGAGATTTTTTTAATGTTTTATAACCTTACGTGCCGGCCAGAGAACTCTAAAAGGTGACCTAGACCACTCAACTGACGCGGACATTCCTGTAGGAAAATAATCGTAAGATTGCCACACACAGGGCCATGATCATATGAATGCCCCTTACTGGATCATAACGACTGGGAATTGAAACGTGTATGCCCACCATTAGCTGGGTACACACAGGAAAGATACAGATGGAACCTGCAAGAATCTGTCATTTTTTCAAAATGGAGGATCCACAGTCCCCCCGAGCTGTGGGGGGGCGTCTCTCTATTAACAGCATATACACACTAGGAGAATTCTCAGGAACTGTGTGTTTCCCACATCTCCGCACTGCCTACCGCACTCAGTTAACCGCTACTCACACTGCCCATAAGCCCAAAGCCCGATTACTGTCCGATCCGATGCAATCGGTGCTTGTGTATCGCAGTGTGTGTACCCTCCCTTTAGAGTCATCCAGATACATTTTTTCAGGAAAGCCATTCCAATAAACACCAATAGAAAACCCTTTAAAAGTTAGTTGTTCGGTGTGTAAATTTTGTTTGTATTTGCTACTGGGGTTTTCTCACTCAATCCATATGTGACACCTGTCCTCTCCACTGACGTTCCTGTCTGTATGGCTCTTTTGGGGCCCTTTCAGTAGGCTTCCGTAATGTGATGTTATAGAAGAAAAAATGAGCAGGTAAGGAATTACTGTTTCTTCCAGCCCTTCTTTTTATTCTTGACTTGCATCCTACCACTATTGCGCACTAGAGACTTGAAATAGGGGACAAATAGGAGGTAATATTTCTTCTAGTTTTAAGAAATCTGTGGGGGTTATCAAGCTCTCTGCAACTTATAATGACTGCTAGAGTGGTGCCTTGTATTAGTCAGCAACACACCCCCCCCCGCCTTGTCCTTTGGTGCAGTGGGGTTGTACGCCCTTCTACCTGGTAGCTTCACCTGTGTCATTACGTCGTCCTCATGAAATTCTATCCTCTTCACACTGCAGCAAAGCACAGTCAGTATAAGGGAAAGATGGCAGTGCTTGCCCAGGATAGATACATTCCATTTATTATGTTGCCTACCTTTATTAACAGGGCCCACTAACCGATCTTTCCGACCTGTCAAGCCTCTAAATCAGTTCTTGGCTACAGATCCCAGCTCCTCCTCCAATGCCAACTTGGTACATTTTCCTACCCTACGCTAGAATGACCCTAGATCCTGAGACAGAACTGACTTCTGATAGCCCATGCACGTAATACTGCACACATTACAGGCGTTGTCCCCTGGTTTTGACTTGACAAGCCATATTCAGAACGAATTGGTTTTGTGCTGTCGAGAAGAACATCAGGCCCATTTCTGCTGTTCATTGGCGGTGTTATCTGCAAACGGGTCATGGCAGGGATAGTACATATGATTGTGCTCACTTTTACGCAGAGCTTCAAAAGTCCTGGCTTATCAGGGATCGCTAGTGGAAAAGAGACCCTTTTCATTTTATGTTATTCAAATCCCACTGCTCTCCTTCCAGTACGGTCTGTTCATTGACACCCTCACAGATTAACCCACCTCTTTGAATGGCGAGACGCAAATATAAAGACCCTTTTCATTACAGAAGGATTTGCAGAAAAAAAAAAAAAAAAAAGCAATAATAGCAGACATAGAGCTTTTTGAAGTTTAACATACTTTTTATATCCTGTTTACTGGGGGCACCAGCAGGTACCATCTCATTTCTTTGTAATAATCCTTGGCTACGGCGTGAATTAAGACCCTCGCCATCACCAAACAGAACCAAGAATTTTGTTCCGTCCTAACGCAGACATAGTTTGTTACTTCACATAATACTGGTCCTGATGAAATTAGATTTTTGAGATACTCTATTTTGTGTACAGATGAGTTGCGGTTTTTGATTTCATTTCAGAATGCTGGTTCCAAAATTCTGCGGATCCGTGGAATGTGGTAATTCTCTTCTCTAGGTTGGTCAGAGTCAAATACTACACGAAAACGCAGTTTGGGTCAAATTTGAACGGAATGAAATGAAACTAAGCCCTTACTGTTTATCTCTGATGGATGACAAAAATATTGTAGCTAATTGGGAGAAACCCCAGTAACTTTTTTACAAAATTGCCTTGCTTGTTGTTTTTTATTATGAACCTGGGAAACCATCAAGTAGTTCAGAAATGTTTTTCCTGCAGTTCTTGTTTAGATTCCTGGAGGAAGTAGTAGCCTCTAATCGCATAGTGGGGGAGTTTCCATGGAATGTGTACAAGGCTTGGTTTCTCATGAACCAACTAGCCTTGCACTTGACTGTAGCCTTGGAAATGTATCTCCCCCAAAAGCAAATAATTCAGGTAGTTGTTTCCCTTTTACATCTGTAAAACAAATTCAAACAACCGTGTGAGTAAAATAATTTCTAAAACACATTTTTTTTACCAGACATATAAATTGGCATTGGTTTTTCCCTTTACAGCTGCATCAATATGCTTATTTACACTAAACATGTAAAAAAACGCAGCAAAAAAACACAAATTAAAAAAAACAAGCATGCCATGGGCAATTTTTTTTTATTTTGTATATAAAATTAATTGGCAAAAATATTACAAACGCAGTTTAGTGCAGATCCCACTACATAGAACAAAAGCATAACATCTCATAAAAATGGAAAAAGTGGGGGGAAAAATAGCGAAATGCGTCAGGGACGCTGTTCTAGGGTATCTTTTAAATTTCTAAAAAGTGTACCTTATAGATTCAGCAGATCCCACTGCTCCAAAACGTTTTTTCGAATTTTAATCAAATCGGAGCTGTAATTCTGAGAACTCATCATATATATCACCAGTTCAGGGAAAAACCTTTCAATCCAGAAGCAGGATTATCCTATGTGATTCCATCCCTGACCTCTTTGCCTGCCTGCCAGCACACCTTCTGCCAATTAAGAGAATCACAGAGAAAAGAAAGAAGTGGGAGGGAGGATGAGATGTTTACTCAGAGCAGTGTCCATGGTGAAGCGTGTGCAGAACTTACTAAGTGTTGTGACAACTACCAGAAGGCATGAGAAAGGAGGGGGTGGGTATTAGGAGCACTCAACATTGATAATTTTAATGACAAGCAAGCACAATAATGTGAGTACCATCATTTACTTCTCCTCCGTGTGTTTCAGATAATGTAAAGTTTATGTAAGTATAAGCTACCTTTCAGTTTCATTAGCACAATATCCCGTTTTTTTTGTTTCCTCCCCCTCCATTTAATGTTGGCACAAAGGAAAAGAGCTATAGCCTTGCTTAATGTGACCATGATAATAGCGTTTCACATACGTGCACACAAATGGGGACTTGCTTGTGTGAATGAATTTGATAAAACCTATTAGTCTGCTCATGGTGTATACTGCAGTCTAAATTATAGTGTGAGTCTTGACAATGTGTTTTGGAAAATTCAGACCAAACTTCAGTGAAAAAAACGGTGTTGAATGTTTGAAATTCAACGTCAAAAGAA
>JAACNH010003930.1:0-26505 GCA_019447015.1 Hymenochirus boettgeri
AACCTCGGCATTGTTTGACTACCCTTCTGGCTCTCCAGCCTCTGCATTGTTTGACTACCCTTCTAGCTCTCCAGCCCTGGCATTGTTTGACTACCAATCTGGCGCTCCAGCCTGGGCATGGTCACCATTCCTCTTTTTTAGCCCCACCCTATATCCATCCAAGCCTCACCCTCAGAACGTCCAACTCCAACCCCAAACCCAACCTAATATTGCTTAAAGAATTATACTATTGCAATAAAGGACTACATTCTGGCTCCTCTCCCACAGTCATTGTCACTGACAATTCTCTCATCTCTAAAACATTGGGGAGCATATGGAGTGGGAGGATCCAGTAAGCTGCCAGTTAACTGCTTGAGTATAATTCTTTTAGTATAATTGTTTTTTTGGTTTTTTAAATGTTATTGATAGGGGTTTACTGGATCTAGGCAATGGTTAAATGTATCACCCAGTTCAGTTTATATTGTTGCTCACTACATAGTTCTAAAGAACTATTTAGTGAAATACACCACCCCTGCTGCAAATATTTCTCGTATTACTACGATTAAAAGTCTCATTTCCCCAGCACTGAATATGCTTTCCTATTCAAAAAAAGCCCCCACTGTTCCCTTCACTTCAATGGTAAGTGATTTTTATCACTTTGGTTCTACATGGGCAGCCAAAAAAAAAATCCTTTCTAAACTAAATTCTTTTATTATTCCAACTTGTTGCACATGGGTTGATATTTCAGCCCATTTGTCCAACACAGTGCTATTTAATTAATCAGCCAATATGATAGACTGTTGAATGATTGATTCACTAAATACCAGTTAGCATGTACACACCATGCAACTCTGTAAACCACGGCCATACGGTAGAGAACCGTACATTCAGTCACAGCAAATGTCAGCTCCAGCCACTATTGCCCACGACGGAAAGTCCTTCCTCCTGGCTGACTGTTCAGAAGAGCCGAACGGTCGGTCAGGAGAAATATTGCATGGTGTTTACCATGCTTAAAACCTGCAGATTAAATGGACCGTAGATCAATCCGCCCAAAAGAGAGCGTGAGCAATTCTAAATCAGTAGGTCTGCAGAATACATGCCTGTGTGTACTCAGCTTTGAATGAGACCCAGTTTTGCAACAGTAAAGCTAATTATTCATATTTTATTCCAAACCATATTTGAGTTTGTCAATTATACAATACTTGGATTACTACTAATTTTGTTTTTATCTCTTATGCAGACTCCCAGACCATTAATATAATTAAGCAAACAATGGGAACAGATTATTAGGAGAAGAACAAGAAAGCGCCTTAACCAGAAACACTGCAACCCCGAACACATAAATAAACATCAAGAGCCAGTAGTGAAGAACAAGCTAATGGAAGTCCTTTAGAAAGAAGGTCAGAGGACCACTCAATGGAAGGTCATCAAAGAGAAACCAGCAACTTAATATGAATAAATATGAGTCCCAAGCTTCATTGACTAAAAGCCATTCTGCTCAGCAGACAATGATTGTCAGCCAATCTATGGATATCCATAAACGGATGCAAACCTTTGCACATTCAGATTAAGAGCCCTCAGAAAGCAGCGGAGAACCAGGAAATAGCTCATCTGTTTCTGATGGCAAGGAACTCGAAAGAGGAAGCCCAATTGAAAAGTACATGAGACCTATAAACATCCAAATTATCTCCACCTGGAAGTCCAATAGAAAAATATCAATACCCACTATTTGGACTCCCGTTTGTTTCACAATGACTTCCAGAGTGAAGCTGACTGGCTGAGATTTTGGAGTAAATATAAGCTGTCTTCCTGGAAATCCACACTACTTGAGTCATGTGTGCCTGGCCTTCCAAACCCTTGTCCAAACTATGTGCCTTATCCCACTTTAATTTGGCCTGTTCAGTATTCTTCTGTTGGGTCAGACAATGACATTCCTTTAGATTTGGCAATGAAGCATTCCAGAACCTGGATCAGGAGCAAATGGGACCTCAAAAGAAAAGCTAAGTCCACCATTGAGTACAAAGGATGATGGTCCTTTGAATGAAAACAAAACAGATAAAATGGATAAAAGTACACAAGATGAACTTTCAACAAAATGTGTGCACTGTGGCATTGTCCTTTCTGGATGAAGTTATGTATGCCCTACATATGAGTTGTCATGGAGAAAATGGACCTTTCCAATGTAGTATCTGCCAACATCTTTGCACGGACAAGTATGACTTTACAACTCATATTCAGAGAGGTCTACATGGAACATTGCACAAGCTGAAAAAATGAAAAACTAAGAGTAAAAACTTTAGCACTTAGCACAATTTAGTAGAAATAGGTTTTCTGAAAAGAATTCAGTAGCTTGTAATGTCTGATTGGCCTTTATCAAGCATGTTGAAATGTTTTGTTTTCTTTTTTACGAAAACGGATCCAGTAACAAAACTAAAACAAGCAACATTACCAGATGCCCGATGTAATGTAATTACTTTCCATAAACTTTTTCTGCATGGGCCATTTATCTGTAATGTAAAATGGCATATTTCACTTAGAAAGTGGAAAATTTGGTTAACTTTATACAATTTAAACAAGTAGGCTTAATGAATCACAGATTTTTTTTCCAAAGTTTAGGAATTGTAGGTAGAATGTGGGTTTTCATGCTCAAACAATCTGAATTTTTTTTTGCCCAAGTTATCTTTATAGAAATCTTTTTTTAAAAGGCTAGGTCACACACCAACTCATATTTCCATAAATAGTGTTGAAATATCGGTGGTGCATTTCTGCCATGATTGACCAATGTCAATCGAACCTATTCCAATATGACAAAAGTTTGATTGGACATGCCACTAAATTTTGTCCGATCATGCTGTTTTAAATGAAATGCATGTTGGTCATGCCAAATATCAGCAATGTTTTTTCCCTTATAGGGATGTATATTACAACCCAGCTGACTATTGGCTGATCAATCTGGTTGAAACATTGTAACGTGTGTACCTAGCCTAAGACCTTTTTGCCTTGGTTTTTAAAACGATTTGAGTTTCCTTGCTTAAATTCTACAAATGTCAATTTGTGTACATCTAGTGTACAAATAATGCATACTCTAAGGTCAATTATTTCAATATGGTTTTGCAGTTTGTGCTGTAGGTTCATTACAGATCCAAATAGTTTTTTGGAGGCTACATCCCACCATAGGATACCATAAAACGCATGGACAACCAATGTCTTATTCTGGCATTTCTAGAAGTCTAATAATACATTAAATTAAGATGATTCCCCATGTTAGGGGGGGGGGGGCTGCGCTGCTATATTTTTATCAACAGTAGTAATTGACCTGCTTTTAAAAAAATGTCACATGTTTTTTAGTTTTTAAGATTTATTTTTACAATTGACATTTCATTCATTATGTTTTTACACCAACACCAAGAAAACTATTGTTAGCAGCTTTCAGCCACATGGGTGAAATTATTTCTGTATGAAGGATAATTAGTGTTTTATTATGATAGCAGAGAGCTCTACTTATTTAGCTGAATTTTAGGTCATAATTTATGATACACATTGGATAAAAAAAAAGTACCGACCATTAGGGATCAGCTGGAGATTTGACCCAAACTTTATTAGTTGGCTATAGTTTTTTATCAAGGAACGACAAAGTTCCAAGCCGAAACATTCTCCTGATCCGTGGACCTGCCTGCAGAACAAACCTTAATAGGTTATTTTATATCCTTACCCACCATTAGTCTTATCTCCTGTTCTTATATTTTTCCTGCATAGTGCAGATCAGTAACTCAGAATAGAGGTCTTATAAGTAGTTTAATAATTGTTGGAATTGTTTTTATATATTATATACAGTATATATATCTTATTTTTTTTTTTTTTAATATCCTTGATACAAGATGTTACAAGCTACGGATACTCTTATCAGAATGTCTTTTTTCCTTAACGAAGTTGGGAGAACAAAGTCTTATTTTTCTCTGTATTATTAATGTATTACATTTCAAATAATGGTGCCTGACATATGAAATAATTATTTTCTACTATGTTTGTATGCAACAAGATATTACTCATCATTAGTAGTCGTCTGGCTCGGCGCCTCGCTGTTTACATTTGCAGATGTAGCAAATAAGGTATGAAGCAACTATTTCTATTGTAGTCATTGGTTTCCTCCCCTTTCCCTTTTGTCTGTTAACCCCATGGGTGCCAGCCAGCAAAGCTGACACGCCTTGGCAGTCATGTTCATGCCCTTGGAGTTAACCATTTAAAATGAAACGTAAAACAAATGTATTTGTTGGATAATAAAGGAAAATTAATTATTTTTGCCTTGTTAGGTTCAGAGGGTAGATATTATCATTCATTCAGAAGATTTTTGTATTCTTAAGGTGTTAACTCACATTGTTATCCTTCAGAAATTTATGTATATCCTTTATATCGCTTTGTATATGTTTCAGAGGAAACATTTCAGAGATTCTGTTATGTCCTGTATGAACAGCAGCAAGTAGTATGTTTATCGCATTATTTCTTGTAATCGCACATCATTTTACATTTGTCAGCAGTCGCTTTACTTTCTCTATTTTTTTCATCGCTGGCATGGGTGGGGGGATGTATCTGGGACAGTATTTTTATTTTCCATAAATTGGTTTCCTGTTCTCCATGGGGCATTGCATTGATAATTTCATACAAGTGCTAAAACTTTAAAACAAAAGATGTTCATTTGCCTCATTGATTGATCTTACTTTTTCCTATGCATTTTATATTAATAATAAAAAAAACAGGGCAAAAGGCTTATTGTTTTTAATGCATTCATTGAAAAGGAAAGAGAATATTATTTAATATACATGACATATTGAGATGTGAAGAATAGAATGAATTTAGTGAAAATACATTAACACGTAATTATCTTTAGAATCTGGAGGTTTTAGCAGAAAAGTGCCATTTTGAGCAAAAAAAAAAAATGAAAAAAAAATGAAAAAGAAATAAACAAAATGAAATACAAAAATTGTAGGACATAAATCAAGCTTCTCTTATTGCACTGCCACTATCAGAGAAGAAATACATGGCTTTTTCAATGGCTCAAGCATCTCCCTCATGCAGTCTGCAGTTTCTCGTCTGTTAACGAACTACTGTTCTGGCTCTAAAAGCTAGCCTTTCTACTGTAGTTCACTCATTCATTGAGATCAAAGATGGATTATTGAGAAATTATATTTTCTGTAACATAAATAGGATAGTGCACTCAAATAGACCTACTTGAATTTTTTTTTGTATTATATTGTAATATATTCATTTGTGTCTCATAGACACTGTTTCAAAATTATTAGCTGCCCAACTCTAAACTTAATAAGTTAAAAACATAGCTCAATGTAGAAATCTTTTAGTATTACGTCTTGTGTGTGCCCTGTAAGAAAAAAAACATTATATTGCATGGGTTGATGGAATGCTTTCTAGAACACAAAAAAAAAGGTACACTTAAATGACTTTCATTTGGTATTGCTTAATATTTTTATATTTGGCTACAGAAGAACATCTTCTCCCCAACCCAGCAATGCACTACTTTCATTATTTTGCCAATATTTAGAAATGCTTTTTGAACAATTGCCCAGTAATGTCTTCCATTATGTTTTTATGTTTTACCATAATATATATATAGTCTTTTTTGAAAGCAGCTACGATACTGAATTTATAATAATGTAAGACCCATTTGTGCCTCCCTACCACCCCAAGAAAAATAAAAAGAAAGCATTTTATTTAAACATATTTACATATTTACTATAATAAAAAATACAAACCATTTTCATATAATTACTTGTATTTTTCAAGCTACCTGCAAGCAGGTAATTTGCTTTTTTTAGTAATAGAAAATTATTCTATATTTTTTTGTATATTACTACAGTCATGTCAAGCTAAGAATACCTTGCATTTTTATGTTTTTAAAAAGGCATTATTGGCAATAGTTTAGTGTACATTTAAATGCCATGTTTTAAGTGTCAATTATTGTTTAGTTATAAATCTTAATATCTCTAAAACCATTTATTAAATTTTTGATTCTTGGATTAAATGTAGTTTTAATTTAAAAATCTTACACAACAAATATAATAAAGAGAAAAGAAACAAAGCAAAAAACAAGTTTATGAGCCATACAAGTAATTTCCCATGAAACTTTTAATACCTGATTAAATAACGGGTATATAAAATTTCCATTTTTTCTTGGTCCTTTTTTAAATTAAAATATAGAGACATTTTAAAAATTATTACAATTTCTATACATACAAAACAACTACTGGCCAAATGAATAAATGGTTAGTAACTTGGCCAATAGGTGGCGCTGAGTGTCAAATTGTAATATAGAATATATATGTGTGTTGAACATACATGATAATTTTTAGTTCTTTGGAAATTAATGTTGCAATTGTTTATAACCAAGAAGAAATGTACACCTAATTGCTGTGTTTTAAAGCAAATTAGAATGGCATACGAAATGTGGAACATCTCAATATGCCACTGTATATCTAATTTAAATATTATCTCTGTACCAAGCAATATGCACCAGCAAAAAATGTATAAATAATAGAAACGGACAAAAATTACTTTTCCTTGTAGGGAAAACTAACCTTATGCTCACAAAGGAAACATTTTAATGGAATTATTTGAAAATATGGATGTCTGTCTTACACACAAAAGTTTGTTTTTTGTTTGTTTGTTGTGCATGTTAATTTTCTCCCACAACAAAGTTCTCTGTTCATTTTATTGCATTAAATAATAATAATAATAATTAAAAAAAAGTCAGACAGTAAACATGTCTGTTACGTCTAAACTTGAATAATAAAGTTTTACCACCAGTTAAAATGTGTTTTGTTATTTTATTCTAGTTTAAAAGGTTATCATTGACTAAAATTCTTTTTATTTAAATTGATGCTATTATAGAAATAGAATATTGGCAAAGGAACGTGACTGGTTCAAGAAGGTGTCAAGGAGCCATTTATGTAAAAATAAGAACAACAAGCCTAAATAGAGGTGGGGGGGGGGTTGACACCAACTGTCTGCCATGTACAATGCTGTTTTGACACCTTACCCTGGGCGTTCCTATAACACTGGATTTTCCAGGGTACATAATTGCCACAGATTCTTGTACAAGTCATTCTGAATTGAGAAAGCCAGTCGGATACTAGCGAAATGTCTTCAAGAACTAAACCTTAAGTCTAGTTGATCTAATTGAATACAACAGAAATACTACTAGTTTGTAAATATCACTATTATCCCTATCTTTATTTAGTTATCTTTAATAAGAATATGACTCCTTAAATAAGAACAAGGCTCCCTAATTAAGGATACTCCTAATCCTTAAAGGATATGTACACTGAAATTTTTTTTTTAAATTGCCTGTTGTTGGCCTGCCACCTATTTCTTTAGCTATCTAATCTGAAGAACAAGTAGCTTCAGCTATCAATCAGCTATCAAAGTACCTTGTCTTCTGCTCTGTGCAAGTACTGGATTTTCTGTAACTGGAAGAGTGTAACTAATAACTGGATGGGTGACATTTGGGAATTCCATCTCTCATGTGCTAGATATAGTGATTGCTGAGCATGCTCGATTAAAATAGTCAGGTCTGAGAAGGAGTTGGCTATGAAGTTTCCAAGCATATTTATGTCACTGAAGGTGTCCTGTTGCACTCCAATTATGTCAGGGCATGCACTGTTGCTTCATTTTATCATAAACATGCCTTGATTGTCAGTAGAGGGGTGGAGAAAACAGACTAGTGGTTTTGGTGTGCTGGAGACTGGAGGAATCCCTGCATCTTCTGAAATTCATAACTTGATTGTGACTTTGACTAAAAGGGTCAGCACTGCATAGATTTCAAGAACATTCAAAGGGCTTTTACATGAAGCCCTTTGTGTGCACATCACAGTTAAAAACTGGCCATACAATACCTCAACATTACACTAATTAGAATTCGATGCAAGATAAATGTTGAATCAATTGTAATGTCGAGTGGAACACATTTTAACCTGCCCACATTCCTCTGACGTTTCCCAGAGGGATCAATTACGGTTGAATCTACAAATGATAAAAACAATTGAAAAATGATCAGGCAAGGCACTTGTTGGAACATTGTTCAAATGTCGGGAGTAAGTTTGTGGTGTTATCCTCAGCATTAACCATTAATGATTCGGCAATAGACACACCAGTAACTGTATTTTGTTAGGTATAGCAGTGGGCCTATACATTTTTGTAGCTCATCAACCATGAGGAAGAAATATAACCAGGAATCAGATGTTTGGGGCCACCAACCACTACAAGAATGATCAAGGTTATGCTTGTTATGCTGATAATATAAATATCACACCCTTAGTACATACGGTTTACAGTGATTGCTACAGTAGCCTTTAGGCATGTTAACTGCACTCTTCCCAAAATGCTTGGCCTTTTATGTTTTTTTCTGTTATTATTGCCTATGCATAGCCAGTAAAACTTTTTTTTAATTTAACCCTGTTCTGTTATTTTTTCCTTACCTTAGTTGCCCTTGTGCTCTCAAAATGTCTGCAAAATGCCCCCCCCCCCAAAAAAAAAGCAACTTTGCCTGTGGCTTTCTCCCTGTGAGTTAATTTACTGTATTTCAATTGGTACTGCACTGTTTCCCTTACCATTGTGCTGGCACTGAATTGGACTACCAATATTTTTGGGAAAGAGATTTTTATTCTTTTGTCTTTCTTTTATATAGGGCCATATTAATAAAGCCATGGTACTGAAAACGAAGCAGGGTATTTGCGATACTGTGTGTAATTTTCACAACCAGATGATATTTAGACTACCTGCTGTAATTTAAACACTATGGCAGTATTTATAGGATTGTATTGATATTTTCAGATATGGATCCTTTAACGTGGTCCAAATTCCAACCATGATCGAAAAATACTGATACTGATATCAATGGTATCTGCCCATTGATGATGGTTGCATGCTCTATTTTTGACCATAACAATCTGTATTTTTTTCATCTGTGTTGTTATATTATTCTGGGGCAGCCAATAAAGGATGAAAATCTGTATTTACCATATCAACCTGTATAATACAGCCCTCAGGTATTATTTAAAGGGCATCTATACCAGAAGTAGGTTATTTTAAATTGATCATAATTGAAAACTATGGAGGAGATACAATATGGCCCAAATCCTTCTAAAACCCCACATTAACAAAGAAATTTCGGGTTACAGTGGGTTAAGATAAGTAACGGCGGCTTTAATATGGATCTCCCCGTAAATTCTTCCCAACCACCTCTATCATTTTTTTTGTTGATCTGCTCCCTATTTCTTTTGATATCCAATCTAAAATGTCTTATATTTCAGCTGTCAATCAAGTTCCTTGCTCTCAAACACTCCTTCTGTGAGTAGTTTTACTGTAGCTCGAATGGTGACAGCGGTTTGACAGTTGGAATGCTGTGTGCAGGCTTGACAGTTGGTTTGTGGGGGTAAAAAAGTCAGGTCATGTGGAAGTGGAGTGGTTAAAAAGAGGGAGGGATACTGCTCCTAAACAAAATGTGTGCTGGATTGAAGGCATGCAGCAACACATGCAAATCAGAGTAAGTGTAACTTACATGTATTTAATTATAATTAAGATGAGGCAAAGTAATTTTTTCAGTATAGTGTCCTTTTAACATTTTATACTACTGGGCAAAATGTGTGTATACTGGTTGTTAATAGCAACACATGTTATTCTGTGTTGTAAATTAACAATAACAGTCATTATTTTGCAATATTTCCCATTATTTAAATATACCACAACTATAGAGCCCATAGCCCCCTAGTTACGATCTTTGGTAAGCCCATGAAGGCCTCATTGTAGAGTGTGTAACCCACTAATTCCACTGCTTAGTGGGTATCCTGAGGGGTGGCGCATTCCTGTCTCTACAGGATCATGAGCCTCCTCCTAGGGAGAGTGGGGTTCTGGCAAATTTGGCGTGCCTCCACCCACCCTTGGGAATATAATAGCATCCCCTAGTGGGACCAATAACAACTTTAGAATAAAGACAAAATCAAAATATAATAAAGCACTGCAGTACTTTTTAAAAAATATAAGGCAAATAAAATAATGCAAAACCAAATATATATATTATATATTGTTAAATATGATATGACTTATACATATACTATAACTATATAGCATTGCAGTCTCAAGTGTCCAAGTGGCCTGTGGGTTTTATTTAAAGTACTTGTTACTTAATGGTGCACAGAAGAGGAAGTGGATGATGATTCATTGTATTTATTCCTTGGGCACAAACCCTCTAGAAAATAGAATCTCTTCGGCAGCTAGTCAGTAATCCAGCCAGCATATGAAAAATTGGGCTGTTTTACATCCATATTAAGTGCAACTAGACCAAAACATACAAACAATAGATTCTAATGCACAAATAATTCTAATTGCATATTGGCTACCTCCATAAGGATGCTGCTACAAACAGCCTGCTAAACCCTGGATAAATAAAAGCAATTAGTTCAATGGATAACCCTGGATAAATAAAAGCAATTAGTTCAATACGTTGGCCAAATTATTTTAAGCATTGAAGATTTGACCTTGAAGATTGCTTGTTTGAGCAAAGCACTTTAAACTAGAGAGTCATCTTCAAGCATCCAGGCCACCCAGGAGAAGCTGTCAGCTCATGCAACTCTATTGTTTGTAAGTAATCCCCCAGGTTAGGATGCAGGGACATATCTCCCCTATTCCCACAAATGCAGGCAGGGAAGGCTCTCTGGCCTGTGTATTCACCCAGCAGTGCAGCACGCTTTCCACCTTGTTGCTGGAAAGTCCCAAGAGATGAGATTCCCCTTTCTGTAGCTTTTAGGCTGAGTACACACAGGCAGATTTTTCGGCCCAATCGACTGATACTACCGTGTATAGGTCGGTTGTGCTGTAAAATCTGTGGTGGGTTCTCGGTGACCGAGCTCGTCGCCTGTTGTATGTATGTATGTATGTACTGTATATATATGTATTTATAATTTTATTATAAAAGCCCACTTGGGTACGCAGCACTGTACATGAAAAATACAGAGTATACAAACAAGGATAAGTGCAAGCCATTATACAGATAGATAAAATTAAATGAAATTTCATACATCGGTTAAGAATATATATATATATATATATATATATATATATATATATATATATAATTATGTATAAATTGGTATAAGTGCAATAAGCCTTGATACATTAGGAATGACATCCCTGCCCCGAGAGCTTACAATCTAAGTGGGAGGGTCAACATACAGATACAAGTGTTTGTCCAGATAGGACAGATGGGCATCAGGTCTGGGGTAAAGGACCGCATGATCAGTCGTACAAACTGTCAGCCTGCGGCCACTATTGCAGCAACTGACAGTTATTTGTACCAGCAGAGGGCTCACTAGTAGCGAACGCTTGGTTGGGACAAATGGTCCCCTTGTGTGTACCCAGCCTTATAGTCTCAGAAAACATTCCATCATTCCATCCAATGTCTTAACTTGAAGACCTGGACACAGTAAAACCACTGCCTCAGTCTGATCACACAGTTTCTATTGCATGCAATAGTTCATGCAGCCGTTATATTACAGGTCAATCCCTACCAGTGTAATTACATAGAATTGATATTGTGCTACTACATATACAAGAGAGTAAATAGAAGGTTACTAATAAAGATAGAATTATTTAATCTATGAAGAATTTTGACCATATATCTGTGTTTGTTACTCTATAATCTTCTCTCTATCCATATTTGTATAATCCTTCTATCCCTTTACTGAGTTTATTTCTTAAGTTTAATTTCCTGTCTTTCTCACACTGGTTATTTATTAAACTTTCTTGTGCCTTTTTGTATTTCTGTTTTTCGAGAGAACATTATAAACCAACAATCTGCAACTTGCTCTAAGACCACATTATTTTTTCCCTTTTTTCTTTACCTTATCAGTCTAATGTACAGTTTTGTTGCATTAATAAAATAGATGCCTGTAGACATCTCATTTTCTATTGATTCTACTCCAATACTTTTGAATTCTGACAAGCTCCAGCTGAAAAATATTCTCAGCTTTCCAAATTCTATGCTCCTGAAAATAAAATTGTTATCAGGCTTTACTTTCGTTTTTGTTGAGAGCTTAAAGCCTTGTGACTGCAGGATCCTGTACTTTTAGTCACCAAAACATCATATTTTAGACTACTTACGGTCAACAAACTTTCACTAACTTTTACCATCTAACAACATCTTATTTTAGAAGAAATATACCGAAATTAATACAAGCTTTCTGATCCAGGATGGTAGAAGTGCCTGAGCACTCAGGGGTTGCAGGTTATATCCAAACATCCCCTGCACATGCCAGAAACTCAGAGTACAGAGAAGACAGGGAACGATGAGTCACTCCTACTCTTTTCACTTTTCTTAACTTTGAACAGACACTACAGTAAAAACCATTTGGAGCAGAGATGTAAGGTAAGGTTTTTGAACACTATACAGTGGGGCCAGTAGTGGGACAAATTTTAGTTTTGGGGTGAACATGGCCTTTAATGGGTCTCTTTTTCAGGAGGTTGAAAAATCGAAATCCCGGATATACACAAGAACTTAAACAATATAGCTAGTAACCACATTGTATCTTGAAATTCCTCTGTAACTTTATTGCTAAATAGTTGTTGATGATTATTCCTGCAAAAATATATATAGATTCCTACCTGCTTGAAAGACACATCAGCTGCAATAGCTCCCACTTCTTTAACCACCAGTGCATTTTTTCTATTATTGATGTTGAGAGCCGTTATCTATGCATCCCCCATGAAGCATATCATTTATTAAAGAAGATTGAATGGATACTAATGTTTAATAACATTCTCATTGATGTATTTCCATTTGAATACTTTCATCGGGGAATCCTTGGACCGAAGTCATTGGGAAGAAGCCCCTATTTGTATACTTTATCGATTGTGTACTCTTTCTGTCAGATATGCGCATTGTTATAGTTTTGCTACGTGGATAACATATTAGTATTATGTCTAACGCAGTGCGATTAGGCTCCACATTCTCTTACCGAAGATTAGATGGTAACAATGATTCCCACAAATAGTCAAACATGGAAGAAAGAACCTTTCACAATTGGAAAATTCAATAACCCTGCTGTATTAAGACCAATATACACATGGATGTACCTGTTTAATATTTACCATACAAAGTAGTTTCTTGGACCCTCGCTCACAAATTCATGGGAAATTATGTATTTTCTTGTGGGGAAAATCCCTCAGTCACTTCATTGGATATTCTGCTCTCTTCATCTATGTTGTTTTCTGTTTGTACCTTGTGAAATGCCAGTTGACACTTATAGGGAAATGTAATAAAAGTTCTTAATGTTAAAAATGGTGCTAATTTTGCCCCAACCATTCAGATGTTAGCTTTAAATAACATCTGTTGGTTGGGGCAAAATTAGCACCATTTTTAACGGAAGAACTTTTATTACATCTCCCTGTTAGAATTTTAAAGAAAGGATTTCTTCTAGACTGTATGTTCTTTATGTGAAGGCTTTGCTTACATTGTCTGTAATATAGTTTCATTAATATCTGACTTTGCCATTTTAATGTTGTTCAAAAAATCTGAAATTGCGAAAATGAGCCCATAGAAATCAATGGGGCAAAAAAGTTCCCAGTAAAGTAAGTGTAGTAAAAGCATGGTAACTTACAGTAGATGGCTCAGCACCTGGGAATAGTCTGGGAACACGTACAAATCACTACAACATTAATAAACTACAACATTATAAAGCTACTTTCGGTAACCTGCGAAGGTAGCATTGTATATTCAGTAACCCTCGAAAGTAGCCACGATAATTCTCGAAAGTAGAATTGTATTTTGGCTATATTGAAGTTCCGAAGATCCAAAAATTCTGAATGGTCCAACAAAACGCCAGATCCGGAGTTCAGAGACAGATCCAGGTCCGAATCAAACCCTTATTCTGTCCCCACACAGGACTACAAGTTACAAAAAAAGTACCACCCATTTTTTTTCCTATGCAAAACACCTTGCATCCAATTGTCTTAACAGTTCAAATGTTCTAATTGGATCTGGAATACAGGGAGATGCTCAGCTTAACCAAGTTCTTATTTGATACCTTCATTAATCGTGGCTTTATAGTGAAACGTGTAAAGGCTTATTATTGTGAGTAACTAGATCTGATAGCCATATGAGTAATATTGATATCTTGTTGGTCTTGCTTGTACTGAGCTGTTTGTTTGACAGTGATAATGCACTGCTCCATTGATCTATGTCATTCAACACAGATGTTATGATAATATTCAGAACTTTGTCACATGACACAGACAGTTTATATTTCCTGCCACTATAATGTAATGTAATTAAATACCTTCACAACTAGAATAAGCAAAGTAATGTTGAAGTCAATTATTTAATGAACTTTCTGGACAATGCTGTCTTTTGGGGCATATATATTTCCAAATAATGAGGTCAATATGTGAGAGTGTAAAAGAATCCCAACATTTGTTTGTGGCCAATAATCAGCGTTATCTGACAGCACATTACAATCTTAAGTCCCCCTCAAATAAAAAATGTATATAGTAATTTCTCAGTATATATTTATGCTAGCCAGATTAAGGTTTACGAAATGAAAAATACTTTTTTTACTTGAAAACATTTGCACTGAACTCCTTTAAACCCCAAAGCCACAATTTCTTTCTACAACAAAAATATTTTGCATGCCGAGAATCTTTGCAAAGAATTCACTAAAAATTGTTAATATACTAGAAATTAATCACCGCATCTAACTACTCGTGTGAGTTATCAATTTCCATTTTCAAAATCACAATTATTTTCTTTCATTTTAATCAATGGAAAAAAATCAATAAAATATACGGAACAATTATTCTGTAATTATTTGAAAAAGAGGTTTTAAGCCAAAATGAAGTGCATTGTCTCTGTTTTACCAGTAAGCTCCATTACATGTTTTCCTATGGATATTATGTTATTGTTTACAGTGGACAGTATGAATGGATCCGTTACTGTACAAACTAGTGGTTTGGATTACCTAAAGCTGGGTACACACTTCCAATAATTTGGCCCAACCGGATGACATTTTAGTGTATTGTCAATTGGGCCTAAATATTGCAGGGTTTAAGGCTTATATCCTGATAGGTTTTCCTATGGTGTTTTAATTGCCCCAGATAACTGTTCATGATTAGTTTCCACTATTCGAAATACTAGAATTTGAGATGGAGCAAACTTTGCTTGTTCACCATTTCCATATGTTGGAATGGCAGGGAAGCTTTATAAAATAAGATTAAAATGGTTTAACATAGCGTACAAATGTTCCCAATACCTTCCCAGCCTTTTTTGGCTTTTACCCTGTAAAGACAATCCCTTTGATTGTTGCAGTTTCTTCTATGATGGGGGATATTGTCCCTTAAAACTGTGAATGAGGTTGTACAGCACTTATATCCATTAAATAAACCTGTGTTCATGAGAACCACCAATCAGATGGCTCAGGGGCATCCAGGACAGAAGATGGGATCATTTTTAAAACTATTAAGTAACCTATTTTTAATCTACCATTGATTAACTAGGAAAAAGATTTTTTATGTTCCAATGCAAAGTTTTCCTCTATGCAAACTTTTCCTCTAGATATCACTCCTTCTCTACCAAACTATTCTGTCCCACTGTCTACCTTACAGACTATCAATCAGCATTATGCCCATAAAACTAGTGATATAGAGAGCACTAGACATAATAGAGGCTAGACTGACAATGCTGTCTTCCTGACTATTGCTTGTCATTCTGCCCTAATTCTCCTGTTTTTAAAGGCTCTATACAAGTACTGTAAGAAATGCTGAGAAGTTCAATCGCTGGAAACGTACTGTTGAAGGATCCATCTTTCTGGTTCTTTTTTCTTAAAACAGCAAAACAAATATTTTAAATACCAAAAACAAAATTATCAGAAATTTTTATTAAAGGGCATGTCCACCCACACAAATAAATGCCTGCAACCTCAACTACTATTTTTTACCAGTTTATTAAATGCATTTGTAACCAGATATCAAAAGGTTTTTTTTTCATATGGAATAGATATCTGCCTCCACCCTGGGTTCACAGAACTTAAAAGCTTAAGCATGTGCAGAGAAGGCAGCAGTGGAATCAGCAGCCAATCATTGATTGGGATTTTAGCAGTCACAGACTTGACTGATGGCAGGGTGGAGTTGATGGCAGGGTGCCCCCATAATGGGGGCAATAATTATCCTTAAATATCTGATTAGTAATGCAGGTAATAAAGTGCTGAATATATCAGTTGGGGTTTGGGGAAGGTAACAGACCTATGGCCAGTTTTTTTTTTATTTTAAGGGTGGACATGCCCTTTAAAGGGTATCTCCACTGGTAAAATAACTTTTTTTAATTCAGTTTTATTGAAGAACAGGAGGTAATGGAGCTGTGTCTTACAGACTTAGTACGCTATGCACATGCACAAGTGTGATGCCCATAGCGTACTAAGTCCATCGGGACCTGCAGAGGACACGGAGGAGGAGCGAGAGACCGGGTGTCAGGAAAGTGTGTAGTGACTTGGCAAGAATGGGTTAACTATTGGTATTAGTTCTTGCAAAGGACCAATAAAATACCATTCCACCCTGGAACAGTCCTATCGTTTATATTACGATTAGTGAAGCATGGAACCAGATCTTCTTTTCCAGACAATGTGGGGCCGAACCGTGTATCTGGAATCTCTTCAGCTAGGGGTCTGGTGGTACCTTAAGAGGTCGTTTTAAGGACACCTACATGGAAATAAATGTATTTTGGTATTGGAATATGTAAGACAGAAACCAATATTATATTTGTGAATGGAATGGAAGGCCCTTCAAAATGATACCCAACATGGAGCCCTTATTCCCTTGCCAATGCGAGTTATTAATATCTTGGGAAATATGGATCACACACAGGTCATGTTTGGTATTGGAGGAATTGATAATTAATACAGGAGAGGAATATGTGATCAATATCCCAATACAATGTACATATCTGCATTTATTGGTCTGCCTACTGAGGGGGAATGAATGCTTTTGGCTAGTCGTAAATCTGGACATTCCTAGACACTCCCACCTCATGCAATAGCCCATAGGATGGGGGTTGTTCAACAAGGAGTTAAAAATCCTTGTAGCCCCTATAACTTTGTTCATACTGAGGGGACATACTAAACCGTGTGTATGGACCCGATGTTTCTTCCCGCCCCGGGATACAGGACTTCTCCTAGTGAGTAGGGTCTATGAATATTTCTATCCTTTTTATTTTATATAACTGTTGTACCTATTGTATGTAATTTTATTATAACACCATTTTCTTTTATTTTTGTATTTATGCACTGTCCACCTTTTGGAATATTAAATCTAAAGTTTTGTCTTTGATGCTCTAAAAGAACTCAGTTAGCCTCTGATAAGTTTATATGTGGTTGAATGGAGTGTGCAGTGTAAATACTAATTAACTCTGTGACTTCTTATGAAGGACTGATGCTAATTAACCATTTAGTTGCTGGAGTCAATGGTGTAGTGTTAACCATTAGCTGCCAGGACTGGGGTGTGCATAGTCAGTGAGTCAAGAGTGTTTTTGGGGCATCTTTAAAGCTATAACTTAAAGTGTTGGCAGCGAGTACCGATTGATTGGTCAGATCACAACCCAGCAACTGGCGTTCGTGACACCGGTTAAGTTCTGAATTTGTTCCTGGCTCCTGAATGTTTTATTGAAGAATGGGGGTAAGACACAGCTACTTTACCTCCCGTCCTTCATAAAACTGAATTTAAAAAAGGGATTTTAGCAGTGGAGATTCCCTTTTGAACAAACTTTTACTTGAAGAATTTTGTAACATAAACCGAAAAATGGCACTTTCTATTGTGGTCATTTACCTCTTTGTGTTGCAGAGACAATGATCCATTTTAAAAATTAGTAGGTACATGTGATGTACATTGTACATTTTTACATTACTGTTAATTCCTAATTGAGTTGGACGTTGTAAAAAACTTGAAAATGAATATTGTGGCTTAATGGATTCTCCCTGATTTTCATCAATACAATTTCAGCTATCAACACTACAAAGAGTTTTACCTTGAAGTGGTTTTTTTTTTTTGTTGGATTCTATAATAAAGTGAATGTTTGTCATGGTTGGGAATCGTATATTCAGTTTCACGATGAAAGGGCATGATTAATGTTTGTGCAGTTTTATTTCTTACCAATCTCAGCAATTTCATCAACCATTCTCTCCTACACACTATATATATTTTTATTTTTTTTTAAATATGTGTGGTCCTGTATTTTAGCTGTAAAATAAAATAAAATTCCACCCACTTGTACTGTTTGTGCGGCTTTTTAGAAGAATACCTGATGCTGCAGTTATAACTGTAACTTTATATATTAGCTTACTGAGGAGAGTTTTCATTTACGATGAAAGTACATTTTTTTTATACACTTGTATTAACTTTAGAATTCTAGAACTAACAGATTTTGAGAGTTTTGTTTGTTTTTAAAAGCAGAGAAACAACTTTAACTGAGATGATTGGACCATGTTATTTTCAACTTTCAAAGACATTGTAAAGTTCTATTCTAAAAATGTTGGACAAGGCTTGTATCAATAACTATTAAAGGGTATGTCCACCCCCAAATTTAAAGGGAACACCCCAACTGCCAAGACTATCTTGGCAGTTAGGGGTTGGGCTGGGGTACACTACACTAAGGAAATAGATTTTTAATGGTAGGGCGCCAAGCAGCCTGAAGGGATCCTGAGGGTGGGACGGGGGGGGAGGCTCCCATGCACATGCCAGTTTCCTCCCAGAGGACGAAGGAGAAGCAGGGAACAGATGACACACAGACAGCTCCTTCTCTTATATTAAACACACATCAAGGTGGCCACACATGAAAGGATATAGGCTAATAATATTGTTACAATAAATTTGTCATGTTCGATAACAAAAACACACACAAAACCATTATCTTCTGATATCCCGTATAGGCTGATAACATTTCTAGGACTATGACCAACATGATGGTCTACCACCAAATGTACTCAGGTAGTTTTCTCCGCATTGTATACTACGAACGAACGGTCCTAGATTTACGACCGTTCACCATAAATGTGCTGTCGCAGCCATACATTTACGGCCGTGGTCGTACACTAACGAAAACCCACGTTTGCAAACCTCAATACTGCTGGTTTATATATGGCCCTATGAATCTAAAGTTTATACAGTCCCTAGCACAAATGCATTGAACATTTGATTTATTCTGTCTAAGCTCAAACATTACCGGCATTACAGATACTGGCTGCCTAGAAGTACTTTTGAGGTTTTTAAAGAGACTACCTTATTTATATTTAAAATGATTTTATCATTGTGTGTATTCAAGTGAATGACGTTAGAGTGTGAAATAAAGGTTTAAACAGCATTCAGTGGACCTTCACTTTCTTCATCTAAATAAGAGATAAATGATATTTAAATGCATGGTTGATTAAGTTTACTGAGGTTTTTAGGCTTATACTCGAGCAATGCGTCCTTACAGTCATTGTGGTCATAGTCAGGAGAGTTGGTGCGAGCAGGAACAGCCTGGCAGGAATATCGCAAGAACACAGGCGTGCACTCGAGTAATACGGTAGATAAGGACTTTTAAAACTAAAGGTCTTTTAAGTTTTATTTTATTTTCTATGTATCTGAGCACAACACAGATTTGACATAATTCCAAGTACTACCTATTTTCAGAGATCACATTATAAGATAAATGCCTAAAATGCTTTATTGGTGCGTCTCCTAATAATTTTTGTAATTATGGATTGCATTTATACATATTTTAAAGGTTAGCGCAAAGTTGGGGTTTACAATTACATCCACTTTCCTGTGGAAGTAAAAAAAAATCAGATTATGGCATTTGGTCAATTTTGTTACAAGAGTAAATAAAAATTCTCCTGTGCTGGCAGCTGGAAACTGTATATCTGTTTTCTTGCCCAAATGAAAAGATTAAAACAGTAGATATCAATAAGCTATCCTATATATATATATTACTTCACATACCCTAGAATATAAACAACTCTCTCAGATTCTGGATGTGGGAGCAACTTTAATATAAATTCATATAGTAGAGTCAAGATTTTAGAGGTTAGTTGTTCTTTACTTGTAATGTATCCATTTAGAGATGGGATCCGGTCCGACACCCCTCGGTTCCGAAATCTGAAAGATCCGTCCGAATGCAGGCGGCTCCTCCAGATTTTGGGAAAATTTTCAAAAATTTTCGAAAGTACTGATCTATTTTCGATAATTTATGTAAATATCTTTGAACATTCGAAAATCCTCGAAAATACGATCGGAGACCACATTTGAGTTTCCGATCGTATTATTGAAAATCGAACATTTAAAATTATTGAAAATAGCTCCGTACATTCAAAAATACTTCAAAATTCATTCCATTTTCGGATCTTCGGGATTTCAGGATTTTTCCTGAGATCCGGGAATCTGAAAACGGAACAAAACTATGTAGTTTCGGCCATCTCTAGTATCCACCCCCCCTAATTACCCTCCATTTCATCTTGATCTCAACACAAGAGCAACTGCTTGTTAAAAAAAAAAAACATTACTGTATGTAAACTGTAATAACATGAGAAGTCAGGCATTTACCTAAACTTTTGATTCAGGTACTGTAACAATTACATTGCTGATTTAAGGGCAAGTGCTGTGTGTATCCATGAATGCAGATGTAATCATCTGAACTACACCATATATCAGAGTACATTATAAGTCAACACATTTTCCACACACAGAAGAATACTCTTCAATATATTTCATATCCTTGACATGTTTTGAGATAACATATAAGCTTGTGAAGGTTCTCATTCACCCAGGTCATTGTATATCTGTCATACTCTGTTAGATCAACCTAAAGTTTAGTTCTTGAAGACTTCACTAGTCATCTGATTCTCAATTCAGAATGACTTGTACAAGAATCTGTTGACATTAAATACCCTGAAATGTCCCAATCAGCATATAACCAGGTGTCAGGGACCTTCTGAATGCAAGGTTAGATTTAATTGTGGCTAAGAGGTGTTTTCGAAACTGATTGCTTGTGGTTAAAGGTGTTATTTAACTGATTACGACCAATATGACATAACATATACAAATGTAAAACTTTTCGTTACCTTTGTAGTATTCTATCCCAAAGCAGGTTTTAGCTCAGTAAATAATCACAGAATGTATTACGCAAGTTTAGACTAACATTGCATTTAAAAATGCTTTAGTGGTTAATAAGACAATTATCATTCCTTTATTACTCTATGGCTCACCCACAAAGATACTAGAAAGTCTTGAAACAATAGCTCCCATGAAGTATTACACCTACAAAATAATGTAGTAAATAAAGAGACACAACTGGGAAAAATACAACCAATTATGCCACATGATAATACAACATAATTTTTGCCACAAATGAATATGGTGGCTGAGAAAATAGATATGGAACATGTCCAATGTTTAGTAAATCTTCTTACATAAAGTGCTTACTGTCCAATGCCATTATAGCAGTGGGTCTGGGGCTTTTTAGCATCCGGAACATTTGAGTTGCTATTTGAGAATTACGGTAAAGCAAAAAAATATAAATAAGCCTGGGAATTCTGTAATTCATAATTTAAATGACATTTTCATTTAGCACATTATTAGATGTATTATTTACCAGACATTTAATATACATATTGTCCCCATTCTGTCAGATCAATCTGGCACCTCCCTCCATGCAGTCAATCAAGGCTGTGAATGGTGATATCACATCTAATGATTGACTGCTTTTTACCAGGCTGCCTCCACTGCACATGCTTAAGCTTATCAAAAGCTCATTGAGCAGATGGAGGGGCAGATACCTTTGCCAGAGTGGAACAGAGTGTATCATTAAATATCTGGTTACAAAGGCATGTAATATACAGGTAAAATAGTAGCTGGAATTGCAACTCTCTCCAACCCATCTCTCTCGACCCTCCTCCTTCCAGAATGACTGCCTAACCTTCCTGTTACTTGTCTGTAATTTAAAACTGGGCAGTCAGAATCGATAATTACCGAACGTTCGGCCGTAGAATAGATCACAATGGGATTCTCTGGGGATCATAATCTACGATTTCATTATTGTAGGTTTCCGCTCATATCGGTAACTTAGGATCGTAACGTAAATGTACGATACCGATAGTAAATTAACGACATTATGCCTTTAACTTTTTGAAGCATTATTGCAAAGGAATTAGCTGATCACCCGGCGCTCACCTAACTTAACTTTTTTAACAGTATCTATCTAGATCATCACCATTTTTTTTTTACAAGAGACAGGCAGTTAAATGATCACACTGCCGGAAATGCGGTTCTCAGTCCTAGAAGCAAAACAATTATAAATCCCTTTGAAATAATAATAAATCAATTCTTTGCTTTCTTCACAAATAGAACCTTAAGATTGCGATGAAAGTCTCACATACATTATACTGTAACTTCCCTAGGGTAAAGCCTTGTAACAAATGGGGAACCTTGGTTTGTCATTACATTAAGATCGGACACAGCCGACATTTATAAAAAAATCCTCCTGTGTGCAGTCTTACATTTAAGATCATTGATTTCGCTTTGAGTTATGTGTGATTCAAGCTCAGTTATAGAGTTATCAAAACTCTCTGTGATCACCATGACAGGTCTGCAGAACAACCAATCCATAAGGTTATCAAGGAATATCTTTCTCTCCACTCAGCCGTAAGGCTGGCTACAACATTGCTTTTAAATTTCTCCATTCAATATGTCATACCTACATTTATGGGTGAAAAATTGTGCAACTGCACTGTAAAAAGAAAGGTTCCCAGAACCAAGCAACAAAGTAGCAACATAGCAGTGGAGTCGAATAAAGACATATGTCCATCTAGGTTCATATATTTACCTATTTTACCACCCATAATGTTTGTGTGTTGATCCAAAAATGCCAATGTAAAAAAATCCAGTTTGAAAGAGGAACGCAGAGATGTGCTCGTGCACTAGTATGGTGGCAGATTAAAACTCCTTCTCCTTCTTGATCTTGTCCCTACTCCTGAAAACTTTATTATTGTCCTTTATCTTGTGTCTCTGGCTCTTAAGCCTCTGGCATCTTTTAAATACACTCTGTCTCTCTCAAGCATCGGCATCGTTCGACTACCCATCTGGCTCTCCAACCTCAGCATCATTTGACTACCCTTCTGGCTCTCCAGCCTTGGCATCGATTGACTACAAATCTGGCTCTCCACCTTGGCATCATATGACTACCATTCGGGCTCTTCAGCCATGGCATTGTTTGACTACCCTTCTTGCTATCCAGCCTCGGCATCATTTGACTACCGTTCTGGCTCTCCAGCATCTGCATCGTTTGACTACCCTTCTGGCTCTCCAGCCTTGGCACCTTTTGACTACCCTTCTGGCTCTCCAGCCTCTGCATTGTTTGACAACCCTTCTGGCTCTCTAACCTTGGCATCTTTTGACTACCAATCTGGTCTCCAGCCTCGCATCGTTTGACTACCCTTCTGGCTCTCCAACCTCTGCATCGTTTGACTACCCTTCTGAATCTCCAGCCTTGGCATAGTTTGACTACCAATCTGGCTCTCCAGCCTCTGCATCATTTGACAACCATTTGGCTCTTCAGCCATGGCATCGTTTGACTACCCTTCTGGCTCTCCAGCCTCTGCATTGTTTGACTACTCTTATGGCTCTCCAGCCTTGGCATTCTTTGACTTCAATCTGGCGCTCCAGCCTGGCATTGTTTGACTACCATTCGGGCTCTTCAGCCATGGCATTTTTGACTACCCTTCTGGCTCTCCAGCCTCAGCATCATTTGACTACCCTTCTGGCTCTCCAGCATCTGCATCGTTCGACTACCCATCTGGATCTCCAGCCTCGGCATCGTTTGACTTCCCTTCTGGCTCTCCAGCCTTGGCACCTTTTTACTACCCTTCTGCTCTCCAACCTCTGCATCGTTTGACTACCCTTCTGCTTTCCAGCCCCTACATTGTTTGACAACCCTTCTGTCTCTCCAGCCTTGGCATCGTTTGACTACCAATCTGGGCTCCAGCCTCGGCATCGTTTGACTACCCTTCTGGCTCTCCAACCTCTGCATCGTTTGACTACCCTTCTGGCTCTCCAACCTCTGCATCATTTGACTACCCTTTTGAATCTCCAGCCTTGGCATGTTTGACTACCAATCTGCTCTCCAGCCTCTGCATCACTTGACTACCATTCTGGCTCTTCAGCCATGGCATCGTTTGACTACCCATCTGGCTTTCCAACCTCGGCATTGTTTGACTACCCTTCTGGCTCTCCAGCCTCTGCATCGTTTGACTACCCTTCTGGCTCTCCACCCTGGCATTGTTTGACTACCAATCTGGCCCTCCAGCCTGGGCATTGTTGACTACCATTTGGGCTCTTTAGCCATGGAATTGTTTGACTACCCTGCTGGCTCTCCAGCCTCTGCATCATTTGACAACTCTTCTGGCTCTTCAGCCTCTGCATAGTTTGATGAACCTTCTGGCTATTCAGCCTCTGCATCATTTGGCTACCCTTCTGGCTCTCCAGCCGTGGCATCATTGACTACCAATATGGCTCTGCAGCCTCTGCATCATTTGACTACCCTTCTGGCTCTCCACATCTGCATCATTCGACTACCCATCTGGCTCTCCAGCCTCGGCATCATTTGACTTCCCTTCTGGCTCTCCAGCCTTGGCACCTTTTGACTACCCTTCTGGCTCTCCAACCTCTGCATCGTTTGACTACCCTTCTGGCTTTCCAGCCCCTACATTGTTTGACAATCCTTCTGTCTCTCCAGCCTTGGCATCATTTGACTACCAATCGGGTCTCCAGCCTCGGCATCGTTTGACTACCCTTCTGGCTCTCCAACCTCTGCATCGTTTGACTACCCTTCTGAATCTCCAGCCTTGGCATAGTTTGACTACCAATCTAGCTCCCCAGCCTCTGCATCACTTGACTACCATTCTGGCTCTTCAGCCATGGCATCATTTGACTACCCATCTGGCTTTCCAACCTTGGCATTGTTTGACTACCCTTCTGGCTCTCCAGCCTCTGCATCGTTTGACTACCCTTCTGGCTCTCCAGCCCTGGCATTGTTTGACAACCAATCTGGCCCTCCAGTCTGGGCATTGTTTGACTACCATTTGGGCTCTTTAGCCATGGAATTGTTTGACTACCCTGCTGGCTCTCCAGTCTCTGCATCATTTGACTACCCTTCTGGCTCTCCGGCATTGGCATTGTTTGACTACCCATCTAGCTCTCCAGACTTGGCATCATTTGACAACCCTTCTGCTCTTCATCAGCCTCTGCATAGTTTGATGACCCTTCTGGCTCTTCAGCCTCTGCATCATTTGGCTACCCTTCTGGCTCTCCAGTCGTGGTATCATTTGACTACCAATATGGCTCTGCAGCCTCTGCATCATTTGACTACCATTTGGGTTCTTTAGCTAAAGCATCCATTGACTACCCTTCTGGCTATCCAGCCTCGGCATCATTTGACTACCCTTCTGACTCTCCAGCATCGGCATTTTGTTGAATACCCACCTGGCTCTCCACCTCGGCATTGTTTGACTACCCTTCTGGCTCTCCAGCATCTGCATCATTCGACACCCATCTAGCTCTCCAGCCTCGGCATCGTTTGACTACCCTTCTGGCTCTCCAGCCTTGGCACCTTTTGACTACACTTCTGGCTCTCCAACCTCTGCATCGTTTGACTACCCTTCTGGCTTTCCAGCCCCGGCATTGTTTGACAACCCTTCTGTCTCTCCAGCCTTGGCATCGTTTACTACCAATCTGGGTCTCCAGCCTTGGCATCGTTTGACTACCCTTCTGGCTCTCCAACCTCTGCATCGTTTGACTACCCTTCTGGCTCTCCAACCTCTGCATCATTTGACTACCCTTCTGATCTCCAGCCTTGGCATAGTTTGACTACCAATCTGGCTCTCCGCCTCTGCATCACTTGACTACCATTCTGGCTCTTCACCATGGCATTTTGACTACCCATGTGGCTCTCCAACCTCGGCATTGTTTGACTACCCTTCTGGCTCTCCAGCCTCTGCATCGTTTGACTTCTTCTGGCTCTCAACCCTGGCATTGTTTGACTACCAATCTGGCGCTCCAGCCTGGGCATTGTTTGACTACCATTGTGCTCTTTAGCCATGGAATTGTTTGATTACCCTGCTGGCTCTCCAGTCTCTGCATCATTTGACTACCCTTCTGGCTCTCCAGCATTGGCATCGTTTGACTACCCTTCTGACTCTTCAGCCTCTGCATCACTTGACTACCATTCTGGCTCTTCAGCCATGGCATAGTTTGACTACCCATGTGGCTCTCCAACCTCGGCATGTTTGACTACCCTTCTGGCTCTCCAGCCTCTGCATTGTTTGACTACCCTTCTAGCTCTCCAGCCCTGGCATTGTTTGACTACCAATCTGGCGCTCCAGCCTGGGCATTGTTTGACTCCATTTGTGCTCTTTACCATGGAATTGTTTGATTACCCTGCTGGCTCTCCAGTCG
>JAACNH010003931.1:0-26502 GCA_019447015.1 Hymenochirus boettgeri
ACAAGGGATCAAATTAATATAATTATCAATGGGATCAATATAATATAATAATCAATGGGATTCAATTAATATAATATATCAATAGGATCAATATAATATATCAATGGGATCAATATAATATAATATATCAATGGGATCAATATAATATAATATATCAATGGGATCAATATAATATAATAAATCAATAGGATCAATATAATATAATATATCAATGGGATCAATATAATATAATATATCAATGGGATCAATATAATATAATATATCAATGGATCAATATAATATATATATCAATGGGATCAATAAAATATAATTACCAATGGGTCAATAAATATAATAATCAATAGGAATTCATATAAATAATATATCAATGGGATCAATATAATATATAATCAATGGGATCAATAAATATAATATATCAATGGGTCAATATAATATAATATATCAATGGGATCAATATAATATCTTCAATGATAATATAATATAAATATAGGAATCAATATATATAGATCAAGATGAAGAATCAATATCAATATAATAATCAGATCAATGTCAAATCAATGATATTAATGATCAAATTCAATGGATCAATGATCAATATAATATATCAATAGATCAATATAAATAATATATCAATGGGGATCAAATAATATAACAATGGGATCAAATATAATATATCAATGGATCAATATAATAAAATATTCAATGGGATCAATATAATAATGAATATATCATGGGATCAATATAATATAATATATCAGTGGGACCAATATAATATATCAATGGGATCAATATCAATAATATTAATATATCAATGGGATCAATAAATCTAATATATCAATGGGACCACATTAAATATATCAATGGGATTAATATAATATATCAGTGGGACCAATATAATATATCAACTGGGTATCAATATAAATATATCAATGGGATCAATTATATATATCAATGGGGATCAATATAATATATCAATGGGATCAATAAATATAATATTCAATGATCAATATATAACAATGGGATCAATATAATATATCAATAGGATAAAATATATTCAAGGGATCAAATAATATATCAATAGGATCAATATAATAATATAAATAATCAATGGGAGTCAATATAATATAGAATATATCAATGGATCAATATATAATATAATATATCAGTGGACCATATAATATATCAATGGGACAATATAATATATCAGTGGGACCAATATAATATATCAATGGGATCAATATAATATATCAATGGGACAATATAATATATCAATGGGTCAAATATAATATATCAATGGGATCAATATAATAATATCAATGGGATCAATATAATAACAATGGGATCCAAAATATATCAATAGGATTAAAATAATATATCAATGGGATCAATATAATATATCAATAGGTCAATATAATATAATATATCAATGGGATAAATATAATAATAGAATATATCAATGGGATCATATAATATAATATATCAGTGGGACCAATATAATATATCAATGGGATCAATTAAATAATATATATATCAATGGGATCAATATAATCTAATATATCAATGGACCAATTAATATATTCAATGGGATTATATAAATATCAGTGGGACCAATATATAATCATGGGATCAATATAATATATTCATGGGATTCAATATAAATATTACAATGGGATCAATATAATATATCAATGGGATCAATATAATATAATATATCAATGGGATAAATATAATTATAACAATGGGATCAATATATAATAGGATTTAAATAAATCAATGGGATCAATATAATATATCAATGGATTCATATAATAATATAAATATAAATGGATCAATATAATAATAGAATATATCAATGGAATCAATATAATATAATATATCAGTGGGACCAATATAATATATCAATGGGATCAAATAATATAATATATCAGTGGGACCAAAAATATATCATGGGATCAATATAAATATCAATGGGATCAATATAATATATCAATGGGATAATATAAAAATCAATGGGATCAATATAATATAAATATCAATGGGATCAATATAATATAACAATGGGATCAATATAATATATCAATAGGATTAAAATAATATATCAATGGGATCAATATAATATATCAATAGGATCAATATAATAATATAATATATCAAGGATCAATATAATAATAGAATATATCAATGGATCAATATATATAATATATCAGTGGGACCAATATAATATATCAATGGGATCAATATAATAATAAATATATCAATGGGATCAATATAATCTAATATATCATGGGACCAATATAATATATCAATGGGATTAATATATATATCAGTGGGACCAATATAATATACAATGGGATCAATATAATATATCAATGGAATCAATATAAAAATAAAATATATCAATGGGATCAATATAATAATATAATATATCATGGGATCAATATAATAATAAAATATCAATGGGATCAATATAATATATCATGGCATCAAATAATATAAAATATTAATGGGAATCATATAATAATAAATATCATGGGATCAATAATATAATATCAATAAATCAATATAATATATAATGGGATCAATATAATATATCAATGGGATCAATATAATAATAAAATATCAATGGGATCAATATAATATAAAATATCAATGGGATCAATATAATGTATCAATGGGATCAATATATAATAAAATATCAATGGGATCAAATAATATAAAATATCAATGGATCAATATATATAAAATATTAATGGGGGATCAATATAATAATAAAATATCAATGGGATCATATAATTTAATAATCAAGGGATCAATAAATATATCAATGGGATCAATATAATATAAAATATCATGGGATCAATTAATAATATATCAATAGAATCAATATAATATATCAATGGGATCAATATAATATAATATATCAATAGAATCAATATAAATATCAAGGGATCCATATAATATTATCAATGGGATCAATATAATATAAAATATCAATGGAATCAATATAATATATAATATCAATGGGATCAATATAAATAAAATATCAATGAATCAATTATAATAATATATTTCAATGGATCAATATAATATCAATGGGATCAATATAATATAATATATCAATGGGATCAATATAATATAAAATACAATGGGATCAATATAATAATATAAATATATCAATGGGATCAACATATATATATCGATGGGATCAACATAAATAATATAATATATCATAGGATCAATATAATATATCAATGGGATCAATAAATTATACAATGGGATCAATAAAAATAAACTATCAATGGGGATCAATATAATATATCAATGGGATCAATAAATTATACCAATGGGATCAATCAAATATAAACTATCAATGGGATCAATAAATATATCAATGGGATCAATATAATATATCAATGGGATCAATATATCAATGATCAATATAATAAAGCAAGGGATCAATATAATAATATAATATATCAATGGGATCAATATAATAATATAATATATCAATGGGATCAATATAATTATATCGATTGGGATCAATATAATAATATAATATATCAATAGAATCAATATAATATATCAATGGGATCAATAAATTTACCAATGGGATCAATAAAATATAAACTATCAATGGGATCAATATAATATGTCAATGGGATCAATAATATAAACTATCAATGGGATCAATATAATGTCAATGGGATCAATATATATATCAATAGGATCAAATAATAATATATCAATGGGATCAATATATATATCAATAGGATCAATATAATATAATATATCAATGGATCAATATAATATAAATACCAATGGGATCAATATAATATAATATACCAATGGGATAAATAATATAATATATCAAAGTTTTCTTCGGCTGGGCCCTCTATTGTACCTCTGTAATGTTGTAACTTACACACTGAATGCTGCTGCACCGCACTTGAATTATTTGCCTTTGTATTACTTGCACATTGCATACCCATGTATGTAAAAGTATGTTTTCCTTATATATATAAATGCAACTCTAAAGAGACATGGAAGATGATGGGTTATATAATTCTACAATAAAAATATTAATAATATAATAAAATAAGAAAAAAATAAGATTTGTAAATATTGTAAATAATGTATGGAAAGTTATGATTTGTAAAAAAAGTCTTATATGTTATTGGTATATTTTGATGTGTATGTTTTACTACTGAGTAGACACTTCTATATAATGGTATAAAGGTTGGACAAGATGACGTATGTCTTTATAAAACCTCCAATACAATGTTACTATGTAACCGTTATACAGACATTATGGGTGAGGGTATAAAGGGTTGGGACTAGATGGACGTATGTCTTTATACAACCCCCAATACTATGTTACTATGTAACCGTTATACAGACATTATGTAGGGTATAAAAGGTTGGACTAGATGGATGTATGTCGTTATACAACCTCCAATACTATGTTACTATGTAACTGTTATACAGACATTATGGGTAGGGTTATAAAGGTGGACTAGATGGACGTATGTCTTATACAACCTCCAATACTATGTTACTAGTAACCGTTATACAGACATTATGGGTAGGGTATAAAGGTTGGACTAGATGGACGTATGTCTTTATACAACCTCCAATACTATGTTACATGTAACTGGATAGACAGACCTTATGGGTAGGGTATAAAGGTTGGACTAGATGGACGTATGTCTTTATACAACCTCCATACTATGTTCTATGTAACTGTTATACAGACATTATGGTAGGGTATAAAGGTTGGACTAGATGGTCGTACGTCTTTATACAACCTCCAATACTATGTTACTATGTAACTGTTATACAGACATTATGGGTAGGGTATAAAGGTTGGACTAGATGGATGTATGTCTATACAACCTCCAATACTATGTTACTATGAACTGTTAGACGACATTATGGGTAGGGTATAAAGGTTGGACTAGATGGACGTATGTCTTTATACAACCTCCAATACTATGTACTATGTAAAATGTTATACAGACATTAGGGTAGGGTATAAAGGTTGGACTAGACGGACGTATGTCTTTATACAACCTCCAATACTATGTACTATGTAACTGTTATACAGACGTATGGGTAGGGTATAAAGGTTGGACTAGATGGATGTATGTCTTTATACAACACTCCAAATACTATGTTACTATGTAAACTGATAGACAGACATTAGTGGTAGGGTATAAAGGTTGGACTAGATGGACGTATGTCTTTATACAACCTCCAATACTATGTTACTATGTAACCGTTATACAGACATTATGGTGGGTATAAAGGTTGGACTAGATGGACGTATGTCTTTATACAACCTCCAATACTATGTTACTAGTAAATGATAGACAGACATTATGGGTAGGGATAAAGGTTAGACTAGATGGACGTATGTCTGTTATATAACCTCCAATATAGTTACTATGTAACTGTTATACAGACATTATGGGTAGGTTAAAGGTTGGACTAGAACGGACGTATGTCTTTATACAACCTCCAATACCATGTTACTATGTAACGTTATACAGACATTATGGGTAGGGTATAAAGGTTGGACTAGACGGACGTATGTCTTATACAACCTCCAATACTTGTACTATGTAAATGTTATCAGACATTATGGGTAAGGTATAAAGGTGGACTAGAGGACGTATGTCTTATACAACCTCCATACATATGTACTATGTAACTGTTATAACAGACATTATGGGTAGGGTATAAAGCTTATTCAATCTAAATTATTATATACTACATTTAGAGATCAATCACGACTGGTGCCCCTTTAATCAATCCTTATCTCTGCTGCCAGGCTTATTCACCTCTCTTCCTTGCATCTCCACACACTGCCAACAAAGTTGAAGAAATAGAGGATCGCACTCCAATCAATTTAAGTCTTTATGTGGACCACAATCACAACAAAACACAACGTTTCAGGAGAATAACGTGCCCCCTTCTTCAGGTTGTAACAAGTGCACACAGTGCTCATGAGTAATTACCTGTCTCTTGATTATATTCACCTGGTAGAAGACCTGATGAGTGCTGATTACCTGTCTCTAGATTACATTCACCTGTTAGACCTTAATGAGCGTTGAATACCTGTCTTAAATTACATTCACCTGGTAGAAGACCTGATGAGTGCTGATTACCTGTCTCTTGATTACATTCACTGTTAGAATAATGAGCGTGATTACAGTGTCTCTAGATTACATTCACCTGTTAGACCTAATGAGCGTTGATTACATGTCTCTAGATTACATTCACCCGTTAGACCTAATGAGCGTTGATTACCCATCTATGATTACATTCACCGTTAGAAGACCTGATGAGTGCTGATTATCTGTCTCTTGATTACATTCACCTGGTAGAAGACATTATGAGCGACTGATTACCTGTCTCTAGATTACATTCACTGTTAGAAGACATGATGAGCGCCGATTACCGGTCTCTTGATTACATTCACTTCCCCTGGTAGAAACACCTGATGAGCACTGATTACTGTCTCAGATTACAATTCACACACAACACACCGTGTCAGGAGAATAACATGCCCCTTTTCAGGTGTAACAAGTGCAACAGTGGCTCAGGAGTGATTACCTGTCTCTTGATTATATTCACCTGGTAGAAGACCTGATGAGTGCTGATTACCTGTCTCTAGATTACCTTCACCGTTAGACCTAATGAGCGTTGATTACTGTCTCTAGATTACATTCACCTGTGTGTAGAAGACCTGATGAGTGCTGATTACCTGTCTTAGATACATTCACCTGTTAGAAGACCTGATGAGTGTGATTACCTGTCTCTTGATTACATCACCTGGTAGGACGAGACCTGATGAGTGTGATTACTCGTCTCTAAGCGTTGATTACCTGTCTCTAGATTACATTCACCTGTTAGAAGACCTGATGAGCGTTGATTACCTGTCTCTAGATTACATTCACCTGTTAGAAGACCTGATGAGCACTGATTACCTGTCTCTAGATTACATTCACCTGTTAGAAGAACTGATGACCGCTGATTACCTGTCTCTTCATTACATTCACCTGTTAGAAGACCTGATAAGTGCTGATGATCTCTCTCTAGATTACATTCACCTGTTAGAAGACATGATGAGCATTGATTACCTGTCTCTAGATTACATTCACCTGTTAGAAGACCTGATGAGCATTGATTACCTGTCTCTAGATTACATTCACCTGGTAGAAGACCTGATGAGCGTTGATTACCTGTCTCTAGATTACATTCACCTGTTAGAAGACCTAATGAGCGTTGATTACCTGTCTCTAGATTTCATTTACCTGGTATAAGACCTGATGAGCACTGATTACCTGTCTCTTGATTACATTCACCTGGTAGAAGACCTGATGAGTGCTGATAACTTGTGTCTAGATTACATTCACCTGTTAGAAGACCTGATAAGCGCTGATTACCTGTCTCTTAAATACATTCACCTGGTAGAAGACCTAATGAGTGTTGATTACCTGTCTCTAGCTGTCTCTGTCATTACCTTCACCTGTTAGAAGACCTGATAAGTGCTGAGGGTCGAGCACTGCTCCATCTAGATTACATTCACTGTTTTGAACTGAACCTGTGACTTTGTGATTACCCGTCTCTAGATTAAAAACATTCCGCTGTGTAGAAGACCTGATTAGTGCTGGATTACCTGTCTCGTTGATTGCATTCACTGTTAGACAAGACCTAATAAGTCCTGATCGAATCTCCCTCGCGTAATTGACATGTCACCTGTTAGAGAGCCGATGATGAGTGGTGGATTACTCTTTCTCTTGACTTACTCGCGGTCCGTGTTACAGGCGGTGAAAAGAGGCCTGATCGACCTATTACCTGTCTCTATAGATTGCATTCACTCGGGTAAGAAAACCTGCATGAGCCACTGATTAACCTGTCTCGTCATGGACTGCACCTGTTGAGAGAGACTCTGTCTAGTGCTGATAAGATCTCTCTCTAATGACATTCACCTTTAGAAGACCTGATGGCATTGATTACCTGTTCCTCTTAGATTGACATGTCACCTGGTAGACACCTGATGTATTGCTGATTAACACATGTCTCTTGGTGCTTCAAAATCACTGTTAGAGAACCCAATGGCGCATTGACATTACCGAGGTCTCATAAGATTACTCAGCGTGGCTAGAAGAGACTATGATGCGGACTTACCTGTCTCTACGGTTGACATCACCTGTTATAAGACCCAAATAAGGCATTGATTACCTGGTCTCTCTGGTCAGTTAATTCACGACTGTTAGAAGACCTTGATTAAGTGCTGATGTCCTCTCTGATTACATTCACCTGCTTTTAGAAGACCTGATGAGCATTGATTACCGTCTCTAGATTCCTTCACGCTTGTAGAAACCTGATGAGCAATTGATTCCTGTCTCTAAGATTACATTCACCTTGTAGAAGACCTGATGAGCGGCTGATACCTGTCTCTATATTACCTTCACCTGGTGAATGACCTGATAGGTGCTGAGTTCTGTCTCTTAATTACATTCACCCAGTAAAGGACCTGAGAGTGCTGATTACCTGTCCAGATTACATTCACCTGATTAGAGCCGGTAAGTACCTGATGATCCTGATTACCGTGATTCTCTAGATTTATATCACCTGGAGAAGACCCCGATAGCAACTGATGACCTGTCTCTTGATTTACATTTACCTGTTGTTTTTATAAAGACCGAATGAGTGTGTGATTATCTTTCGCATTGATTACATTCACCTGTTAACGACCTAATGAGTGTGATTACAATGCTCTAGATTACATCACGTGTTAGAGAGACCTGAGTCATTGATTACGCTGACTCTTGATTACATTCCACTGGTAGAAGCCGTGTAGAGACCACTGATTACCTGTCTCTACATTACATTCACCTCGTAGAGAGACCATGATGATGGCATTGAATTCCTGTTCCTCTAGATTACATTCGGGCCTGTTAGAAAACCTGATGAGTGCTGATTACCTGTCCTAGATTACATTCACCTGGTAGAAGACCTAATGAGAATTGATTACCTGTCTCTCGATTCATTCACCTGTTAAAGACCTAATGAGTGTTTACATTACCTGTCCTCTAGATTACATTCACCTCGTAGAAGACCTGATAGACGCCTGATTACCTGTCTCTCTGATTACATTCACCTTTAGAAGACCTGATAAGCATTGATAACCTATCTCTAGATTACATTCACCTGTTAGAAGACCCCATAAGCATTGATTACCGTCTCTAGATTTAACATTCACCTGTTACTAACTGATGAGTGCTGATACTCCTGTCTCTGCATTACATTCACCTGGTAGAAGACCTGATGAGCACTGATTACCTGTCTCTTGATTACATTCTTCACCTGTGTAGAAGACCTGATGAGCGCTGATTACCTGTCTCTTCATTGCATTCACCTTAAAAGACCGCATGAGTGTTGATTACCTCTCTCTAGATTACATTCACCTGGTAGAAGACCTGATGAGTGCTGTTACCTGTCTCTAGATTACATTCTCCTGGTAGAAGCACCTTATGAGCGCTGATTACCTGTTTTCTTGATTACATTCACTTGTTAGAAGAAAGGCCTGGTTAGCGCTAGATACCCTGTCTCACAATTACCTGTGACCAATACCTAATGAGTGTTGATTATCGTCTCTTGATTCATTCACCTGGTAGAAGCCTGATTAGACGCTGATACCTGTCCTCTTGATTACATTCACTTGTTAGAAGGCCTGGTGAGCGCTGATTACTGTCTCTCATTACATTCATCACTGGTAGACAGCCTGATGAGCACTGATTACCTGTCTCTAGATTCCATTCACACTGGTAGAAGACCTCATTAGCGCTGATTACTGTCTCTAGATTACATTCACCTGGTAGAGACCTGATGAGCACTGATTAACTGTCTCTAGATTACATTCACCTGGTAGAAGACCCGATGAGTGCTGATTACCTGTCCTCTAGATTACATTCACTGGTATAGAAGACCTGATGATGCGGTGATTCCCTGTCTCTAGATTACATTCACCACCTGGTAGAAGACCTGATGAGCGCTGATATACCTTCTCTAGATTAACATTCACCTGGTAGAAGACCTGATGAGTGCTGATTACCTGTCTCTAGATTACATTCACCTGGTAGAAGACCTGATGAGCGCTGATTACCTGTCCTCTAGATTACATAACCTGTTGAAGACTGATGAGCGCTGATTACCTGTCTCTAGATTACATTCACCTGTAGAAGACCTGGTGAGCGCTGATATCTGTCTCTAGATTACATTCCCCTGGCTAGAAAGACCTGATGAGCAACTGATTACCTGTCTCTTGATTGCATTCACCTGGTAGAACCTATAAGTGCTGATGATCTGCCTCTCTAATGACATTCACACCTGTTTAGAAGACCTGATGAGCATTGATTACCTGTCTCTCGATTCATTCACCTGGTAGAAGACCTGATGAGTGCTGATTACCTGTCCTCTTGTTGCATTCACCTGTTAGAAGACCTGATGAGGGTTGATTACCTTCTCATCTCGATTACATTCACCTGTTAGAATACCTAATGAGCTCTGATTACCTGTCCTCTTGGTTGCATTCCTACCTGTAGAAGACGCCAGCGTCATTGATTACCTGTCTCTCTGATTACATTCACCTGTAAAAGACCTATGAGTGCTGATTACCTGTCTCTAGATTACATTCACCTGTTAGAAGACCTAATGAGCTCTGATTACCTGTCTCTTTGGTTGCATTCACCTTGTTAGAAACCCAATGAGCATTGATTACCTGTCTCTAGATTACATTCACGCTCTATTAAAAGACCTAATGAGCGTTGATTACCTGTCTCTAGATTACATTCACCTGGTAGAGACCTGATGAGTGCTGATTACCTGTCTCTTGGTTGCATTCACCTGTTTAGAAGACCTAATGCTGATTTAGATTACCTGTCTCTAGATACATTCACCTCGGTAGAAAGACCTATGGTGTTGATTATCTGTTTCTTCTTGATGACATTCACACTGTAGAAAGCCTAATAGTGTTGATTACCTGTCTCTTGATTACATTCACCTGGTGTAGAAGACCTAATGAGTGTTGATTATATCTGTCCTCTTGATTACATTTTCACCTGGTAGAAAGACCTAATGAGTGCTGATTACCTGTCCTCTAGATTACATTCACCTGTAAAGACATGATGAGTGCTGATTACTCTCTCTTGGTTGCATTCCCCTGTTAAAGACAACCCAATGGCATCGTTACCTGTCTCTAGATTTTACATTCACTGGCTGTAGAAGACCTGATGCAAGTGCGAGATGATACTCTCTCAGATTACATTCACCTTGTTAGAAGACCTATGCTTATGGCATTATCCTGTCTCTCTAGATTACATTCACCTGTAGAAGACCTGATGAGACGTGATTACCTGTCTCTAGATTACATTCTCCCTTTAGATGAAACCTGAATGAGCGTTGATTCCTGCATGCTAGACATTACATGTCACCTTTACGAAGACCTGATGACGCCTGATCCTGTCTCTAGATTACATTCACCTGTTAGAAAGAACTGATGACCGCTGATTACCTTTCGTCTTCATTACAATTCACCTGTTAAAGACCTGATAAGTGCTGATGATCTCTCTCTGATTACATTCCCTGTTAAAGACATGATGTGCATTGATTACCTGTCTCTAGATTACATTCACCTGTTAGAAGACCTGATGAGCATTGATGTACCTGTCTCTAGATTACATTCCCTGGTGAGAAAACCTGATGAGCTTGATTACCTGTCTCTAATTAATTCCACCTGTTAGAAGACCTAATGAGGCGTTGATTACCTTCTCTAGATTTCAATTTACCTGGTATAAGACCTGATGAGCACTGATTACCTGTCTCTTGTTACATTCACCTGGTAGAAGACCTGATGATGCTGGATGAAACTTGTGTCATGATTAACATTCACTCACCTGTTTAGAGACCTGATAAGCGCTGATTACCTGTCTCTTAAATACATTCACCTGGTAGAATAGAACCTAATGAGTGTTGATTACCTGTCTCTAGATTACATTCACTGGAAGAAGACCGATGAGCATTGATTACCTGTCCTCTAGATTACATTCACCTGTTAGAAGACCTAATGGGCAATATGATTACCTGTCTCGTACAATTACACTTCACCCTGTTAGAAGACCTGATGAGCATTGATTACCTGTCTCTAGATTACATTCACCTGTTAGAAGACCCGATGAGCATTGATTACCTGTCCTCTAGATTACATTCACCGTTTATAAACCTGATAAGTGCTGATTACCTCTCTCTAGATAATTACCTGTTAAAGACCTTGATGACATTGATTACCTGTCATCTAGATTCATTCACGCTGATTAACAGACCTTGATAAGTGCTGATTACCTGTCTCTAGATTACATTCCCCTGTTAAAGACCGATGACATTGTCACCTTACCTGCTCTAGATTACATTCACCTGTTAGAATGACCCGCTATCAGTTGATATACTGTCCCTCTAGATTACATTCACCTGTTACAGAAGACTGATAGTGCTGATTACCGTCTCTTCTAGATCATTCGACCGTTAGAAGACTATGCAGTCATTGATTACCTTCTCTTAGATTACATTCACCTGGTAAGACCTGATGAGCATTGATTAACTGTCTCTAGATTACATTCACCTGTTAGAAGACCTGATAATGCTGATTACCTCTCTCTAGATTCCATTCACCTTTTAGCAGATGCATGATGAGCATTGATACCTGGCTCTAGTATTACATTTCACCTGTTAGAAGACCGATGAGCATTGATTACCTGTCTCTTCATTACATTCACCTGTTAGAAGACCTGATAAGTGCTGATGATCTCTCTCTAATTACATTCACCTGTTAGAAAGACATGTGACATTGATACCTGTCTCTAGATTACAAATTCACCTGTTAGAAGACCTGATGAGCATCATTGATTACCTGTCTCTAGATTACATTCACACCTGGTAGAGAACCTGATGAGCGTTGATTACCTGTCTCTAAGTTACATTCAACCTGTTAAAGACCTATGAGCGTTGATTACCTGTCTCTAGATTTCATTTAACCTGGTATAAGACCTGATGAGCACTGATTACCTGTCTCTTGATTACATTCACCCTGGTAGAAGACCTGATGAGTGCTGATAACTTGTGTCTAGATTACATTCACCCTGTTAGAAGACCTGATAAGCGCTGATTACCTGTCTCTTAATACATTCACCTGGTAAGAAGACCTAATGAGTGTTGATTACCCTGTCTCTCAGGATTACATTCACCTGAAGAAGACCTGATGAGCATTGATTACCTGTCTCTAGATTACATTCACCTGTTAAAGACCTAATGAGCTTGATTACCTGTCTCTGATTACATTCACCTGTTAGAAGACCTGATGAGCATTGAATACCTGTCCTCTAGATTACATTCACCTGTTTATAAGACCCGATGAGCATTGATTACCTGTCTCTAATTACATTCACCTGTTTAGAAGACCTGATAATGCTGATTACCTCTCCTCTAGATTACATTCACCCTGTTAGAAGACCGATGAGCATTGATACCTGTCTCTAGATATACATTCACCTGTTAGAAGACCTGATAAGTGCTGATTACCTGTCTCTAGATTACATTCACCTGTTAGAAGACCTGATGAGCATTGATTACCTGTCTCTAATTACATTCACCTGTTTAGAACCCGATGAGCATTGATTACCTGTCTCTAGATTACATTCACCTGTTAGAAGACCTGATAAGTGCTGATTACCTCTCTCTAGATTACATTCACCTGTTAGAAGACCTGATGAAGCATTGATTACCTGTCTCTAGATTTACATTCACCTGGTAGAAGACCTGATGAGCATTGATTAACTGTCTCTAGATTACATTCACCTCGTAGAGAAGACCTAATGAGTGTTGATTAACCTGTCTCTTGATTACATTCACCTGGTAGAAGACCTAAGAGTGTGATTACCTGTCTCTAGATTACATTCACCTTAAAACCTTTTAATACGACCTAAGAGGTTGATTACCGCTGTCCTCTAGATTACATTCCACCTGTAGAAGACCTAATGAGCACTGGATTACTCTGTCGCTTTGAATTACATTTAACCTGTTAGAATACCGTATGAGTGTTTATTACCTGTCTCTAGATTAACTATCACCTGTTAGAAGACCTGATGAGTGCTGATTAAACTTCTCTAATTACATTCACCTAGTAGAAGAACCTGATGAGCACTGATTACTTGTCCTTGATTACACTCACCTGTTAGAAGACCTGATGAGCACTGATTACCTTGTCCCTAGATTACTTCACGGTGGTAGAATACCTAATGAGTGTTGATTACCCTGTATCTATATTACATTTACCTGTAGAGACCTAATGAGTGTGATTACCTGTCTCTTGATCCATTCACCTTTAGAATCGATGCTGATGAGCGCTGATTACCCTGTCTCTAGATAAATTCACCTGTTAAAGACCTAATGACGTTGATTACCATGTCTTCTTGATGACAATGCACCTGTAGAAACCTGATGAGTTTGCTGATTACCTCTCTCTAGATTACCTATCACCCTGGTGAAACCTGATTGAGCTCTGATTACCTGTTCTAGATTACATTCACCTGGTAGTAGAGTACCTAATGATAGTTGATTACCGTTCTCTAGATTTTCCAATTCACCTGGTAGAACACCTGATGAGTGCTGAGTGTACCACTCTCTAGATTACAATTCACCCTGGTAGAAGACCTAATGAGTGTGATTACCTGTCTCTAGTTCACAACATTCACACTGGTAAGAAGACCTAATGATGTGTTGATTCCTGTCTCAGATTACATTCACTGGTAGAAGACCTAATGAGTGTTTCTTACCTGTCCTCTTTGATTACATTCACCTGGTAAGAATACCTAATAGTGTTTGATTACCTGTCCTCTTGATTACATTCACCTGTTAGAAGACCTGATGAACACTGATTACCTGTCTTTATAATTAAATTCCCTGTTGAAGACGACTAATCGAAATGGGTCGTTGATTACCTCTCTTGTAATTCATTTTTTCACTTCCTTCGTAGAAGACCTAATGAGTGTTGGCTTACCTTCTCTATTACATTCACCGTGGTATAAGACCTAATGAGTTTGTTCTGGATTTACATCGTTGCACCTAGGTTTACCTCTCAGATTACCACTGTAAGACCTAACAGTTACCTGCTCTTAATTTACTGTTTTAAAGCCTTATGTTCTTGCAAACATTCCAAGATCTTGAAATGATTCGATACTGTCCTCGTAGATACATTCCACCTAGTCAAAACCTGATTAACTATTACTACTGTCCTGATTACCTGTAGACAACAAGCACTATTATTCATCAATCTACAATTCACGTGAAACACATCATATCTACTTCTCCATAATTCCCGAAAATCACAACAGTGTGACTACCCTTAGAATCATTCACATGAGACCTAATCGAGTTTTATTACCTGTTGACTGACATTCACTGTCAAGCCTAATGGTTCGATATATATCTACCTTCCTCATTCACATCACTCGAGACAAAACTTTAAGATACCTGTCTAACTAGAACACATTCAACCGGTAGATCGCCACGAGCTGGATGTATGCTCCTTCATTCATCAATTCACCCTGCAGTATCATAGACCCATTCAATGTAAATTCAATGTCATACCGTGGTCACCATAGCATCACATCACTGTAGAAGACTAATGAGTGTTGATTACTCTGTCTGCTAAGATTACATCAGGACCTGTAAGAGACCTAATAGCAGGTGATACCTTCCTTAGATACATGGATTACCTGTTTGAAGACCCTTGAGTGTTTGATTACCTGTCTCTTACTTCATGTGACTATGACACTGATTACGTAGATTAATCCCCTGTTAGAAGAACCTAGAATTGATTGTCCTCTTGATAATTTGCACCTGTGGTGCTTCCCAGATTACATTCCCTAGTAGAAGACCTAATGAGTGATTTATTACCTGTCCGCTTGATGTCATTCACTCCTGTGTAGAAACCTGATAATCGCTTTACCTGTCCAATCATTTTAGTATTACGCAATTACATAAAATCAAACACAAGCCTGGTAGAAGACTGAAATGAGTTTGACACTCAACCTGTTCCTGTGATTACATTCACCTGGTTAGAAGACCTAATGAGCGTGTTGATGACCTGTCTCTAGAATTACATTTACCTGTAGTAAGACCCTAATGAGTGATTGCTTATTACTGTCTCTAGATATACATTCACCTGGGTACTCGACCTATTGAGTGTTTTGATTACCTGTCTCTATATACATTGCACCGTTAGAAGACCTAATGAGTGTTGATTACCTGTCGCTATATTACATTCGCAGCCATCTGGTAAAAGACCTAATGAGTGTTTGATTACCTGTCTCTCTAGATTACAAACTATTCACCTGGAGTAGAATGAGTGTGACTCTTTCTTGAAATCACGGTACTATGGTGATTACCTTCTCTAGATTACATTCACCTGTAGAAGACCTACTGCTATGTTGATTACCTGTCTCTGTATACATTCACCTGGTAGAAGACCTAATGAGTGTTGATTACCTGTCTCGTAGATTACATTCACCTGGTATACATGACACCGTATGAGTGTTGATTTACCTTCTCTGATTACTATTTCACCTGTTAGAAGACCTATTGAGCTGTTAGCCTGTTCTCTATGATTACATCACCTGTTAGAAGACCTATGTAGCAATGTGAATACCTGTCTCTAGATTACATTCACTGTAGAAGACTCCCTGATGAGGCTCACTGATTACCTCTTCTGTTATTCACTTCACCCTCTGGTAGAGACCTATGATACGATACTGTTTGTACTCACCTGTGAACTTGCATTGATTACTGTCTGATTACCATTAGAGATCCTGGTAGACAACCTATGCAGGCATGTTGATTCCTGTTCATCTAGACATTACATTTACCTGTGGCTAGAAGACCTAATGAGGTGTTGATTACCTGTCTCTTGATTACAATTCTCGACCTTTAGAAGTCCTATGAGTGCGTGATTACCTGTCCTCTAGATAATTCCCTTTAGAACTCACCTACTATGAGTTGATTACCTGTCTCCTATGATTACATTCACCTGGTAGACAGACCTGATAGTTGTGATACCTCCTCTAATTCAACATTCATCCTGGTAGAAAGACCTATGAGTCTGATTACCCTGTCTCTATATTAGCATTCACCTGGTAGATAAGACCTAATGAGTTTGATTACCTTCTCTCAGATTTACATTCACCTGGTTAAAGACCATGAGTGGATTACCTGTCTCTATGATTAACATTCACCGGTAGAAACCTAATGAGGTTGATTACCTGTCCTCTGATTACATTCACCTGGTAGTAACGACCTAATGAGTTATGCTTGTGTCTGTTACGTGTAGCCTGTCTCTAGATTACATCACCTGGTAGAAGAACCTGATTAGCTGTTACCTTCCTGCTCTTGATTACATTCACCTGTAGAATAACTATGAGCATTATTTGATACCTGTCTCTGATTATCATTCACACTTAGAACGACCTGATGAGTTCTGATTACCTGTCTCTTGATTACATCACCTAGGTAGAAGACCTAATGAGACTGATTACCTGCTTAATCACATTCCCACTGTTGAGAAACCAATGATTGATGATTACCGTGATTACCATGGTAGGACGGGTTTTACTGTCTCAGATTACATTCACCTGGTTAGAATGACCTGATGAGTCATTGATTACCTGTCGCCTGATTAAACATCACCTGAGAAGTACCTAATTAGTGTTGATTACCTGTTCTATGATTACATTTCACCTGGTAGAAGACCTAATGCGTGTTGATTCCTGTCTCTTATTACATTCACCTGTTAGAAACCTGAATGAGCGATTCTGCTATTACACTGTAGAGCAATGGCGTTGTACTGTCCGAAACATCACCTGGTAGAACCACATGATGGTGCTGATTAACCTCTCTCTAGATTACATTCCTAGAACCTGTGAGCTGATACGTTTAGATTCTTGCACTGTATAGACTAGAGTGTTGATTACCTGTCTCTATTACATTCACCTGGTATAAGACCGATGAGGCGCTGATTGAACCTGTCTCCTATCTAAATTCTACTCGTGGTAGAAGACCTAATGAGCTTTGATTCTACCTGTCTCTGATTAATTCCACTGGTAGAAACCTGATGAGTGTGATTACCCTGTCTCTAGAGTTACATTACCTAGTTAGAAAACCGAATGAGCACTGATTACCTTCTCTTGATTACATTCACCTGTGTAGAAGACCTGAATGAGACTGTATTACCTGTCCTAATTACTTCAACTGGTTAAAGACCTAATGAGCTGTGTTACCTGTCTCTTGGATTAAATTCACCTGGTAGAAGACCTAATGAACGTGTTTGATATACCGTTCTTAGATTTATTCAAACCTGGTAAGATGACCTAATGAGTTGGGTTTTGGAGTTACCTGTCTCTTGATTCTACTTCACCTGTGTAGAAGACCTAATGGTGTGTTTGATATACCTGTCTCTAGATTAATCCCCTGGAGTGACTATGAGTTCTCCTTTTACTCTGATTACATGAGAGACCTAATGAGTGTTGATACCTTGTCGCTTAGATTACAAACATCTCACCTGGTAGAAGAACCTAATGCTGTTTGATTACCTGTCTCTGATTACATACCACCTGTAAAGTACCTCATGAGTGTTTATACCTGTCCTCTTGATTTACTTACCGGAGAAACCAATAGCAATGATTCCTTCCTTTTTAACACCAACCCACCCCTGATGAGTGCTGATTAAAAAACCTCGTCCTCTAGATTACATTCACCTGGATAGAAGAGCCGTTAATGAGATGTTTTACCTGTCTCCTTTAAATTACATTCACCTGTAGAAGACCTGAGCGCCTGGTTACCTGTCTCTAGATTCACCTTCACGTGGTAAGCAGACCGTAGATGTTACCTGTTCTGATTACCTGATCACCTTAGCGTTGATTGTTAACACTTACTAGTCTTTACCTGGTAGAATATGACCTATGTAGTGTTGATTACCTGTCTCTAGATTCACTTTTAAACTTTTAGAAACCTATGAGTGGTTTGATTATACCTGTCCTAGATTACATTCATCTGGTAGACAGACCTAATAGAGTGTTGATTACCCTGTCCTCTCAGATTACATTCACCTGGTAGAAGACCTAATGAGTGTTGATTAACCTGTCTCTTGAATTACATTCACCTGGTAGAAACCTAATGAGGTGTTGATTACCTGTCCTCTGATTATATCACCTTGGTAGAAGACCTAATAGTGTGAATTACCTGGTCCGTTGTATTACATTCCCTGGTATGAAGACCTAATTGTTTTGATTACCTGTCCTCTAATTACATCAACCTGGTAGTTAGACCTAATGATGTTTGATACCTGTCTCTTGTTTACATTCACCTGGTAGAAGACCTAAGAGTGTTGAGTACCTGTCCTTGATTACATTTCACCTGGTAGAAGACCTAATGATTGGTTGATTACCTGTCTCTAGAATTCCATTCACGTGGTAGAAAGACCTAATGATGTGTTTAGTCCTTGTCTCCTTGATTACATGTCACCTGTTTAGAGACCTGATGAGTGCTGATTACCTGTCTCTAGATTACATGTCACCTAGTAAAAGACCGATGACACTGATTACCTGTCGCTTATTACATTACTGTTAGAGACCTGATGAGCACTGATTACCTGTCTCTAGATCATTCACGTGGTAGAATGAACCTGTGATTCATTGATCCTTCTCTTGATTACATTCACCTGGTAGAGACCTTGAGTTGTTGATACCTGTATCTAGATTACATTTACCTGGTGAGTACGACCTAATGAGTGTTTATTTACCTGTCTCTGATTACATTCCTGTTAAAACCTGATGACCTTACGTCACATATGCACCTAAGTTGATAGCCTAATGCCGTTGATACCGTCTCTAGATTAACATTCACCTAGTAGAAGACTAGGATTTTGAGTCTATACTGTCTCTAGATTACATTCCCTGTAAAAGACCTATATGATGCTCTGATTACCTTCCGCTATATTACATTCACCTGGTAGTTAACCTAATGATGTTTGATACCTCTTCTCTAGATTATAATTCAACCTGTTAGAAGACCTATGACGCTGCTTACCTGTCTCTTATTCATTCACCTGTAGAAGACCTATAGGAGCTTGATTAACTGTCCCTCTAGAATGTACATTCACCGTGTTAGTAACCCTATGAGTTGATTACCGTCCTATGATTACATTCACCTGTAGAAGACCTAATGATGTTCTCTACCTGTCTCTAGCTTACATTCACCTGGTAGAATTTTTATCCTAATGAGTGTTGATTATCCCTTCCTCTAGATTACATTCACCTGTAGAAGCCTAATGAGTGTTGATTACCTGTCTCTTGATTACATTCACCCTGTTAGAAACCTTATGCGTGCTGATTACCTGTCTCTAGATTACATTCACCTCGTAGAAGACCTGATGAGCCTGATTACCTGTCGCTGAATTACATTCACCTGTTAGAAGACCTGATGAGCACTGATTACCTGTCCTCTAGATTACCAGTCACGGTAGAAGACCTGATGAGCGCATTGATTATACCTGTCTCTTGAATTACATTACACCTGGTAGAATACCTAATGAGTGTTGATTACCTGTATCTAGATTACGATTTACCTGGTAGAAGACCTAAGAGTGTTGATTACCTGTTTCTCCCCCTTTTTGATACATTCACCTGTTAGAATACTGATGAGCGCTGATTCCTGTCTCTAGATTAAATTCACACTGTTTAGAATACCTAATGAGCGTTGATTACCTGCCCTCTTGATACATTCACCTGGTGAAGACCTGATGATTGCTGATTACCTCTCTCTAGATGACATCACTGGTAAAAGACCTGATGAGCTCCTGATTACCTGTCTTAGATTACATTCACCCTGGTATAGACCTAATGAGTGTTTGATTACCTTCTCTATTACATTCCTTCCACCCTGTGAGAAGACCTGTTTATTTTTGAGCGCTGATTAACCTGGCTCTGAGTAAATTCACCTGTTAGAAGACCTAATGAGCGTTGATTACCTGTCTCTTGATTACATTCATTCACCGGTAGAACACCTGAGAGTGCTGATTACCCTCTCTAGATTTACATTCAACCTGGTAGAAGACCTAATGAGTGTTGGATTACCTGTCCTCTAGATTACATTCACCTGGTGAAATACCGAATGAGTGTTGATTACCTTTCTCTCTATATTACATTCACCTGGTAGAAGACCTAATGAGTGTTGATACCTGTCTCTAGATTCATTCTACTTCACCCTGTAGAAGACCTAATGAGTGTTGATTACCTGTCTCTTGATTACATTCACCTTGTCGAAGACCATGAGTGTTTGATTACCTGTCTCTTGGATTACAATTATTTTTTTTTCAACCTGTTAGAAGACCTGATGAACACTGATTACCTGTCTTTGATTAAATTCACCTGTTTTGAAGACCGTAATGAGCGTTGATTACCTCTCTGTAATTACATCACCTCGTAAGAAGACCTAATGAGTGTTGATTACCTTTCTCTTGATTACATTCACCTGGTAGACGACCTATGAGTGTTTGATTACCTGTCTCTAGATTACATTCACTTTAGAAGACACCTAATGCAGTGGTGATTACCTACCTGTCTCTAATTACTTCACCTGGTAGAAGACTAATGAGCACTGATTACCTGTCCTTGATTACATTTACCTGTTTGAAGACTATGAGTGTTGATTACCGTCCTCTATGATTACATTCACTGTTAGAAGACGTGATGAGTCTGATTACCTGTCTCTATTTACATTCACCAGTAGAAGACCTGATGAATCACTGATTACCTGTCGCTTGATTACATTCACCTGTTAGCAGCCTGATGAGCACTGATTACCTGTCTTCTAGATTAAATTCACATGTGAAGACCTGATGACATTGATTACCTGTCTCTTGATTACATTCACCTGGTATAAGACTCATGAGTGTTGATTACCTGTCTCTAGATTACATTCACCTGGGTAGAGAGACCTAATGAGTGTTTGTTACCTGTCTCCTTGATTACATTCACCTGGTAGAAACCTAATGATGTGATTCCTGTCTCTCGCTTACATTCACCTTTTAGAAGACCTAATGATGTTGATTACCTTCTCTAGATTACATTCACCCTGTAGAATACCTAATGAAGTGTTGATACCTGTCTCTTGAGTACATCACCTGGTAGAAGACCTGATGAGTTGATTACCTGTCTCTAGATTTACATTCACCTGGTAGAAGCCCTAATGAGTTGGGTTTTTGATCCTGTCTCTAATTACATTCACCTGGTAGCAAGACCTAATTAGTGTTGATTACCTGTCTCTAGATTACATTCACCTGGTAGAAACCTAATGAGTGTTGATTACCTTTCCTCTTGTTACATTCCACCTTTATAAGACCTGATGAACACCTGATACCTGGTCTCTAGTTAAATTCACCTGTTAGAAGACCTGACTTAATGGAGCTGATTACCTGTCCCTCTTGATTACATTCAACTGGTAGAACACCTGATGATGCCGATTCCTCTCTCTAGATTACATTTCAACCTGGTAATAGACCTAAGGAGTGTTGAGTACCTGTCTCTTGATTACATTCACCTTGTAGAAGACCTGATGAGCAAAAAAAAAAAAAAAAAGCTGGTTCACCTGTCTTAGGATTACATTTTACCTGGCGAAGACCTATGAGTGTTTGATTACCTGTCTCTTGATTGACATTCACCTGTAGAAGACCTAATGTGTTGATTCCCTGTCTCTATACCTGGTTACCTTTTAGAAGACCTAATTGAGTTTTGATTACCTGTCTCTAGATTACCATTCCCTGGTAAAGAACCTAAGGTCGTGTTGATTACCTGTCTCTTGATTCCATTCACCGTAGAAGACCTAATGAGTGTTGCTTACCTGTCCTCTAGATTATATTCACCTGGTAAAGACCTAATTAGTGGTTGATTACTCGTCTCTTGATTACATTCCCTGGTAGAAGACCTAATGAGTGGTTTGATTACCCTGTCTCTGAGATTACTTCACCTGGTAGTAGACCTAGGAGTTGATTACCCTGTTCTCTTGATTTACAGTCACCTGGTAGACTGACCTAATGAGTTGTTGATTACCTGTCTCTAGATTACATTCACCCGTGTATAAGACCTAATGAGTGTTGAGTACCCTGTCTCTAGATTACATTCACCTGGTGAAGACCTAATTAAGTGTTGGTCACCTGTCTCTGATTACATTCAACTGGTAATGAAGACCTAATAGTGTTGATTACCTGTCCTCTAGTTACATTCCCTGTTATAAGACCTAAATGATTCGTGATTACTGTCTCTAGTTACATTCACCTGGTAATAGACCTAATAGTGTTGATGTACCTGTCCTCTAGATTAATTCACCTGTTAGAGAGACTAGGATGTGGAGTAGCTGTCTCTAATTACATTCAACCTGGTAGAAGACCTAATGAGTGGTGATTACCTTTTTCTCTTGATTACAGTTCACCTGTAGTAGACCTAATGAGTGTTGATTACCTGTCTCTTGATTACATTCAACCTGTAGAAGACCTATGAGTGTTTTGATTACCTGTCTCTAGATTACATTCCCTTTAGAAACCCTGATGATGCATTGATTAACTTGTCTTCATGTACATTCACATGGTCAGAAGACCTAATGAGTGTTGATTACCTTTCTCTTGAGTCCATCAATCCTGTTAGTATACCTAAGGAGTGTTTGATACCGTCTCTTGAGTACATTCACCTGTTCGAAGACCGACTGAGTGTTGATTACCTGTCTCTAGAATTACATTCCCCCTGGTAGAAGGAACCTAATGAGTCGATTACCTGTCTCTAGATTAATTCACCTGTTAGAAGACCTATGAGGTGTTGATTACCTGTCTCTTATTAATTCCTGGTGTAACCTAGATGAGTGTTTATTACCTGTCTCGTGATTACATTCCCCTCACTGGTAGAAGACCAATGGTGGTTGAATTTACCTGTCTCTAGATACATCACTGGTAGAAGGACCTAATGATTGTTTGATTCCTGGTCCTCTAGATACTTCACCTGGTAGAAGACCTAATGAGTTGATTACCTGTCTCTAGATTACTTCACCCTTGTAGAAGACCTAATGAGTGTGTGATACCTGTCTCTTTGTTACTTTTCACCAATGGTAAAGACTAATGCGCGCTTGTTTACCTGTCTCTAGATTACATTCCAAACCTGTTAGAAAAGACCTATGAGTTGATTACCATCCTTTTTTTGTTACATTCACTCCATTCAGTCCCTTATGAGTGCTTTACCCTGCTCTTTATTCCTTTGTGAAAGAGCCAGTTTTAAAACTCACATAGGATGCGCAGACCACTAAGTAAGAGATCTTTGTGCAGCCTTTCAAGCCAAGTTTATACTGATCTAGAAAGAGAAAGTGTCTTTTGGTTTGAAGAGCCAAATTCCTGTTCTTTATGTTTCTTTCCTTTATTTCTTTTGTTTGCTTTTTTGGACTATATCTCCTCCCATAGGATATAGTTAACACACACATTTGGTGCTACTGGGGGGCCTATAGAGAGAGTGGCCTTTGTCTACCTATCAAAGTCAATCTGTGAAGTGTAACTGCAAATTCAGGACATTATTTTTCCTCCCATTTATGAAATAATGAGTCCTCCAGAAATAGAGTATAGGAATCTAATTGTTTTAAACATTTTATTGTTTATTATATCACTTATACGGGCTCGTCCGGCACTTACGTATGTGATAATAGTTATACGTTATTATAATTATTATTTATAGTTATTATAGATATACGTTATATTATTAGGTATAGCTATAATCGTTATACATTTATAATTATTAGGTATTTATAATAGTTATATGTTATATAATAATTAGGTATAGTTTATAGATATTTATACATTATTATAATTATTAGGTATAAGTTACATAGTTATACGTATATTATAATTTTAGGTATGTTATATAGTTATACATTTTATAATTATTATGTATATTATAATAGTTAATGTTATTATAATTATTAGCTATAGTTACAATAGTTTACCTTATTAATAATTATTAGGTATAGTTATAAAATAAGTTATACGTTATTAATAACATTATTAGCTATAGTTTATAAAGTTATACGTTATTATAATTATTAAGCTATAGTTTATATAGTTTATACGTTATTATAATTATTAGTTAAGTAGTTTATTAAAATAGGTTATAGTTTTATTATAATTTCCTGTAATATTTTATTGATATAGTTATAATAGTTATATGTTTATGATAATTATTACATTTATAAGAGTTACACGTTATTGATAATTATTAGGTATAGTCCATACATAGTTATATTTTATTATAGTTATCCATACTTATGTTATTAAAATTATAAGTACTAGATCATTATGAAATAACATGGCAGAGACAGATTTAAAGGAAATAACTGCAAAAAATTCTATGGCTTAGAAATATAAAAAAATTTCTCTCGCAGTCAACATTGAAATCAGAAGATTATAGTATTTAAAATCGCTTTCATCTCCCGGTTTATCCCACCCTACTGGATATAGAACTATCAGTACGCAACCACCTTACCTTGACCCCTGTCCCTTTGCGGATCTGGTTTTAAAATGACTGCAAAACTATACAAATAGACTCCAGCAGGTTACATAAAGAGTTTTATACACTCTGGTTCTCCAATCACTTCCTTAGCAGGAATTTCCCCATCCCATACAACTACCGTACGTGCCTAAAACAACCACTGGGAAAACCCACTTTGTTCTATTCAGTTCTATTGAAGAACTAGAGGTAAAGAGCTGTGTCTCCCCCTATCTTACAATAAACCTCCAGAGCCGGAACGAAGGGAAGGAACTTAACCGATCGCTCGCTTCTTTCCACGCGTAGTCTTACAGGTTCAGAGGAACTTAGTAGTGCAAGTTGCGCTACAAAGTGAGTCGGACCTGTTCAGAGGAATCGCCATAGGATTTTAGAGACAAGGTAGTACCTTCTCCCTGCTCAGGTTTTATTGGAAAACAGTAGGTAAGAACACAGCTCCCTTACCTCCTGTTCTTCTAAACTGAATGAACAAGGGGTTTTTTCCCATGGAATTCCTTTAAGCTGGTGACTTAATCCCATGGTGGTGCATTGATTATGGTAATACCGGAGGGGTGAAAGAAAGAGCTTTGAGAGAACTAAAGGCCCACAGTGGGCTTGGGTTAGGTTATTAGTGGGTAAACCAAGGGAATGTGCCACTATACTTCCTCAATACTACTAAACCCTTGCACAGGATGCGCACGGATTTCAATAATTAGGGCCCAGTAATTAAAAATCTTCCATGTTGTTTACTTACCCCTTTAATCTTTTCACGTTGGTAGATTAACACAATTTATATTTAGTGTTTTGTGGTCTTGGTATT
>JAACNH010003932.1:0-26489 GCA_019447015.1 Hymenochirus boettgeri
GTCGCCCAACACTCCCGTTGGCCAATCGGTGGTTCGGGAAACTATAGAGGGAGTAGGCAGCGGCAAAGGGAAACACACATAGTCCCAAATTTTCTTCCTATGCTATGCATAGGTACAACGCTCGGGACTGTGTGTATCCTGATCATTGAAAAATGACAGACAGAATTTTGCAGATCCTGTCTGTCATTTTTCAAAAATCTTTCCTGTGTTTACCCAGCTTAACCCCTGAGATTCAATCTCAAATCTCTACATGTCTTTTCTCCTGGATGGCACACTGCCGCCTTAAACTTAATCTAAAACTAATTTTAATAATTTCCCCCCTTTTCCATCTCTATTGGCAATATGGTCATTAACCCCGTTATAGCTACATGCTGCCTTGGAGTAATCTATGACTCCTCTCTTTTCTGTCATCACGTTAACAATGTCACCAGGACGTGTCATTTTCTCCTTCACAATAGTGCAAAGATCTGCCCTTTCCTCTCTCGCTCCACTACAAAAATGCTCATGCATGCCCTTATACTCTCCTGTCTTGACTGCTGTAACATTTTGCTACTTGGTCTCCCAGCCTGTCATCTCTCTCCTCTCCAGTCTATAATAAATTCACCAGTTCAGATCATCTCACTCTCCTCCAAGAGAGAACCTTCAACTCCAATTCTGCATTTTATAGGGTGGCTTCCCCTCAAGCAAAGAATCACATTCAGTACCCTTCTTTAAACCTCTAAGGGCTAGGCCATACTGAAGCGCTTTTAAGCACGATCTGATCACGCTTTTAAAAGTGCACACTAGTGTGGCCCAGTTGATGTGGCTACACTAGTGCGCTAGGGATTGCGATTCGTAAACTGGACCGCATGCGATCTGCTTTTTTGCGCAATAGCATGCACTCCGATTGCTATTCACTGGCTGATCGCAAGTGCTAGTGCACACAAACACACTTCCATGCACGCGTTACAGTGTGACCTCAGCCTTAATCCGTTTACACTGCTGCACCTCCCTACTTAGGTTCTCTCTTATTGCCTTATGTTCCAGGACGTGCCCTGCACTCATTGCAAGGCAATATTATCTACAAACCCCCAATGAACCCTGTTTCCTTCCAACTAAAACCATTATTTCTTGTTGCACCCTACCTTTTGAACTCTCCCTCTCTCACTTCGCCAGGTGACATCCATACACAAGAAAAAGCATGAATAAGTTTAAGCTTTAGAATTTAATTAAGTCAGAAAAACCATTCTGCCACTATTTTCCACCACCAGATGGCAGCAATATTTCATTGTAAATAAAGGTTTAGGCAATGGCTGAACCAAAAAAAAAGAAGGAACACATTTCTGTGCATTTTTCTATGTGGTTTTCCTGAGTGCTTGCATGCCACACCAAATATGGTGAAGCTTTAAGTATTAAAGACGGACCAGAACACAGCATAAACACAGGTGGATTTGTGCTTAATTAGTGCAAAACCCACGCTTTCCCATGTACTATCGGGTTAGTGTGGGTTTTGCACTAACTTCAAGCTAGCTGCACCATTTTCAAGGAATTTTGGAAATAGCACAGCGTAGCCTATGAAGTAAAGGCTTTGTTAAGATTAGTCTTTACTCCTGAAGCGTACGGCCAATGCGGAACCAAAAAAGTTACGTCTTACCTACCCAGGATTCTGTAATGCAATAAGTCTAGTGAGGGAGTTTAAAACATTGAGGTAAGATGAACATTCAGGTAAGACGTTACTTTTTTGTTACTTCAACGATAGTGTGGCCAGGTAGATTGCAAAAAAATATGAGCCCAAAAAATGAACCGTATAATACAGCAGAGAGGCCTAACCTTTAAAGAGTAACTACACCCAGGGAGGTAGGAATAGGATATGTTGGCATTGCCCTTTAAGTATTATTTTAAAAATACAGCAAGACCCTGACACGATTGTGGGGTATTGGTGACAAGGAAAAATTGAGATTTGCTTTCGCAGTTTTTTTTTTTTTTTTTACAGTTTTCTACATCAAATATAAGAACAATTGACTTTTTAAAATGCTGTAATCAGTAGAAAATGAATCTGAACATGTAACACACCAGGAAGTATGTGGAATTCATATAAAAACATTTCTGTTTTTTTATGCCACAAACCAGTTAGAATGGTTGATCCTCGGATCAATCCTTAAAAAGAAAAGAAACTACTGTATTTATAGTAAAGAATGTTAGTTCTGTGAAAAGGATAAACATATTGGGAAAGGGCAAATTAGAAAATCTCATTGTTTGTAGTATTTAAAAATGTTATGATTAATGCAATCTGTTATGAAAAGTGGCAATATGGTGGGGAAAACATGCTAAAGGCTAAAATATATTTATATGATTCCTTCAAAAGAGCAATTACACCAATGTCAGGAACTTTCTGGAGGTGTTTAATTGGTATCATTTTATTTTAAAATATTGCCACTATGTATTTTATGTAAATTCTATCATCTTCCAGACGAGGATCATGAAATTTTAAAGGGTCATTGTATTTTAAAGGGTAACTGTGGTCCAGAAATGACCTAAGGTAGATTGACAAGAATTGCTTTCCTGAGTATTTTTGCAATTTACTTTTAAAGTATAGTTTTTTACATCACCAGATCCTATGTACTTTCTGCTTCCTGCTCTGAAACCAAGTGACAGTCCCTGTGACATTAAAGTTACATTTACAGTGCTCCTCGCTCCTCCTCCTAAGTCTTTGTAACTTGATCTCTTCCTGGTTTCTCCTGCTTTCTCCTGCACTGAGCATGTGCCTCAGATTAGAAGGAGTAACTAGCATTTATGACTGCAGATTCAGACCCTCCCACCCCTTAACTTTCTTAATATTTTGGGCTGTGCAGCATGTAGAGAGGTGGCTGATGGCTCAATTTAAAGGTAGGAACCTGGTCTTTCATTTGTTTGGAGACCACAGTTCCCCTACAAAAAAGGTTCTATGACTTACACTGAGCATGTCTGACCTCAACAAACTAGGGAAGGGGGCAGTGACTGTATGATTGTACATTTCTAATTATTTTTAATTAGGTAAAAGGAAAAATGTATTAAATGGCAAATTAGTGATTGGAGAATACTAACAAAATTACTTTCTATAAGGTTTATATATTTTAAATGTAAGAAACACTATACACAGCTTTATTACACCATGCTAGGACTTTGTTATACTGACATTTACTCAAAGGAGGTACACTGATGGCCATCCAATAATATTAAAGGGTATGTCCACCCACTTCAAAAGCTTTTAAAATAGTTTAAATACCCAACAAACCCCATTTTCACAATGATTACATTTCTACCTGCCACACCTGAGCCAAGATCTATTCATGGCAGTGAAGTTATGGCCAATGCCTTGCAATGGCTGCATGCTCTGGCAGCTTTATGGCTACACAAGCATATAGGCATCAAAGCTAAACCGAAATTGCAAAAGGCTCAAATACAGCTCTTGAATAAACAAGTGCGACAGACACATTTTACAGTTGATGCTTTAAGACACAAAATCAGTCAACAAAAACAGAACCTGACCTCACAGCTACCTGTGGCCATCTGGGAAAAAGTGATGAAATTCACCAAGCAAGAACAGGTAACAGCACCTTAAGGGCAAGAAAAGGCAGCAGAACAAGTTCTGTATTCTGTCATCCCAGAACATCCCCAAAAGGTGACGTACTACCTTTAAGACAAAAGGAGAGAAAGAACAGCTTCGCTTTAAGGTATCTGCAGCCTTGGCCAGTGCTAAACCACCATCACCAAACCTGACTCCACAGGGAAAAAAAGCCTTAACATCCCTCAAGAAAGACTCCAGTATCACCTCTGCCTGCAAATAAGGGTAGATGTATGGTGGTACCCAGAACAGGTGTGCTCCATATTGGACATATGCCTAAATACCACCTATTTCAAATATAAGGGTTTTCTACAAGCAGAAACCTGGATGTGCTATGGGAAATCCTGTATCACCCATGATGTGAAACCTTTAAATGGAGGAAATGGAAACACAGGCTCTTAATGCATTCAAGGGAATTGCATCCAGCTACTGGTTCAGATATGTGGATAACACCTGGGTTAAAATCCAGCAAAAATAATTACAAGACTTCACAGAACACATCAATGTTGTAGCCCAAAACATCAAATTTACATGGGAAGAACTACAAAACAACACACTAGCTTTCTTTGACTGTTTGGTAAAGTTCAGAGAGAAAGGTAAAATGGAAGTAGAGGTTTACAGAAAACCAACTCACACAGACCAGTATTTGATGTTTAACTTCCAATATCCTTTAGATCACAAACTACAACCCTACATAACCAAGCACAGAACATCCCCACTAGCACAGAGGCTAAGGCTAAGGAAATTAAACATCTCAGAAAATTCTTTAAAACTTGTGGATATCCAGACTGGGCCTTTGTCAGAACTGGAAAAAGGAAAGATCACGAATACCACCAGTAAAGGGGGAAAGCAAGTCAGAAGAAAGAAAATGGTCATCCCATATGTAGCAGGGGTCTCCGAGAAATTAATGAGGATTTTCAAGGGACGCTGTATCCTGGTCTGCTTTAAACCAAACAACACTGGTGCATCCGTAAAGATCCAATACCTAAACAAAAGAATAGCGACATCATATAAGTAGGTTAGTGCAGTGAAGAGTGGTCTAATTTGTATGTGGGGGAGACCAAACAGCAGATGCATCAATGTATGGCCCAGAATAGAAGAGCCAATTCCTTGGTTCAGGACTCAGCCATGTACCTGCATCTTGGAAAAGTGACATATGTTTAAAGATTATAACTTCATCATCTTGACCACGGAACAGAATTGGTTCAAGAGAGGTGTCAAGGAGGGAGGGGGTTTCAACACCAATCGTCTAACATATACAAAGTTGCTTTTACGATATAAGCTTCATACACATGTACGTGTTTGACACAGACCCACGACCCCCGAGCACGTCCATGCACGCGACAAATGGCCATTTCGGCTGATAATCAGACATGTGTATGTGTTCAGTTGGGGGTCAGATCGATCCTGATCGAACACATTCACATATGCGACTATCAGCTTAAATGGTCGTTTGTCATGGGTGTGCTTCGTGATTGGAGGTACATACATATGTACGAAGCTTCACCCTGGGCAGTTTTAATAACACATCTTAGCCACAATGCAATCCACACATTGCATTTAGGAAGTTTTGAGAAAGGCAACAGTGATTGCTATAAGTGTGGCCACCTGAACGGTTTCCAATCCCCTATGCGGGAATTTGTAACAGATTACAGACATTGGAATGTTTTAAAAGGGAAGTTCAGTGCAAATACACATGCTTTTCAGAAAAAAGGGCAGTATTTTTCCATCCCAATGACCTTAATCTGCCAATTCAGCATTTTGTCTGTGTATAATAAATGCAACCGAAATACTGACTTCCTGTTTGCAGGACCCCTAGTAGAGACCGTTATGGTCTTGCCCTTGACCCAGCGCCTGGGTTGATTCAGTTGCTCAGTAGAGATCTGAGCATCTTTGACCCATCCAACAGCCAATTACTGTTGGAAACATTCCAAGGATGTGGTGCATCCTGGGAAGAAGAAGGATCGTTAGAACCTGAAATGTTCTAACAATGTTCTAATGTTCTCAGGGAACAGCAATGGGTATGAAATCAACTGATTTTTGGTAGAGAATATGTAGAATAACTAAGAAGGCATATTGGGGGCGTGGCTTGCTAAGGAACCAAGCGGATGCTGGCTGAGTGAGCTCTGTCAATTCCCTGCTTACCGAAAGGCCTAAGTGCATCTCCCAGGTAGAAAAACAACCGGGGAACAAGATGACCCGAGGGGGGAACGCAAAAAACAAAAATAAACCGAAAAAACTTACCTGCTACTTTTCGGCGGAAGGACAGCAGACCACACATGGTAAAGATGGCGCCGACGAAGATGAAACTCTGATGGAATCGGAGGGAGAAATACAGATCCAGGACGGCCAGACACCTAGAAAAAAAGATAAAACAGAGGTTAGTCCGTCACTTAACAACCCACAAAGCCCACAATGTGTAAAAATAGGAGAAGACTCCTATACTACAGCTATGGACATAACAAACAAAAGCCCCTTACTAGTTAAGATTGACTTGGAAGGGCCTATACAAAGAGACCCCCCCCTTGGGCTCTCAACATGAGGTGATAACCCAATACACAAATGAATGTTTTAATACTTTTCCAGGATTCGATCAGCCAATAACCCTCACCATACTGAAAGAACTGTTTGTCTCACAACACAAAGCACTGATAACAGACTTTTCCTCATTGCTAAAGGCTGTTAAAGCTGATATTATATCCATTGGTGAAAGAACCAACCATATAGAAAATAAATTTGGAGAATACGTTAACTCATATAACGAACTAGTAGACTCTCACAGCAATCTCCTAGACAATGTCTCTAATCTCCAGAATAAAATCACACATCTCGTAGAAATAACTTAAAAATAAGGGGAATTCCTGAATCTGTTCGACAGGAAAAACTAATGGAATATATACAAGATTTGTTTAAGTCACTATTACCTGAAGCCACAGAAATTGACCTGGTAGTCGACCGCATACATAGACTACCTAAGTCCAAAGCAGCCCCCTACAGTGCACCCCGGGACACTATACTCAGAATGCACTTCTTCCAAATAAAAGACAAACTGGTAAGAGAAATGAGAAATGCAAAATCTCTCCAACAAGAATATCAAAACATACAATTTCTAGCTGATTTAGCACCAGCAACCATATTACAGAGAAAACAGTTCTCTGAAATAACAAGCATCTTAAGGTCAAGAAAGATAAGATATGTATGGGGTTTTCCCATTCGTCTTAACATTTATTATGGAGATTCACAGCACTCAGTAACAACATTAGAGGAAGCATCAACCCTATTTAAAAAATGGGGAATTTGGAGATCTGACTCCGGATCACATGATACTTCACCTAATCTAAACACCCCACCAAAAAAACTAAACAAAGAATGGAAATTTGGAAACACATCCTTTGAAAGATAAAGAGATGTCAATATAGAGGCCAGCATAAGGGTTAATCTGAAAGTTACTTAATCCTATATGGGTAGACTACAATAGGTATACCTTGTATACCTAGGAGGAAAAAGATTTGGAAATATAGGAAAGTAAATGTAGCGTATATAACACACATTGAGTAACCATGCGGTACCCCACAACCAATTTAAATAGTCACCAACACGTGTAATGATAAAACGCTATTACAAGAACAAATTATAAAAACCAACTCTTAACGGTACCCTGTGGCTACTTTAAACAATCAATGATATGTGTAAGATTATATTGTTGTGTTATAAGGTATCCCCAGATGGTAACCCCGAAAGCAAAATAATTAATAACATACTAGTAAAACAATTGGTGTAACTAAGAAAGATATGATGCATAATCTTGTATAGGTATAACAATTAACAGTGCCCTAGGAATATTAAAGGTAAAATGTATATTTAATCAAGATAAAGAGATGTTAATATAGAGGCCAATATAAGGGTTAATCTGAAAGTTACTTAACCCTATATGGCAGACATTCAATGAGCATACCATGTATACTTAGGAGGAAAAAGATTTGGAAATATAGGAAAGTAAATGTAGTGTATACAACACACATTAAGTAACTATGTGGTACCCCACAACTAATTTAAATAGTCACCAACACTTGTAATGATAAATGCTATTACAAGAACAAATTATAAAAAACAATTTTTAATTCAAACAACGGTACCCTGTGGCTACTTTAAACAATCAATGATATGAGTAAGATTATATTGTTGTATTATAAGGTATCCCCAGATGGTAACCCCGAAAGCAAAATAAGTAATAACATACTGGTAAAACAATTGGTGTAACTAAGAAAGATATGATGCATAATCTTGTATAGGTATAACAATTAACAGTGCCCTAGACATATTAAAGGTAAAATGTATATTTAATCAAGATAAAGAGATGTTAATATAGAGGCCAATATAAGGGTTGATCTGAAAGTTATTTAACCCTATATGGCAGACATTCAATGCGCATACCTTGTATACTTAGGAGGAAAAAGATTTGGAAATATAGGAAAGTAAATGTAGTGTATATAACACACATTAAGTAACTATATGGTACCCCACAACTAATTTAAATAGTCACCAACACTGGTGATAATAAAACGCTATTACAAGAACAAACTATAAAAACCAACTCTTAATCCAAACAACGGTACCCTGTGGTTATTTTAAACAATCAATGATATGAGTAAGATTATAATGTTGTATTATAAGGTATCCCTAGACGGTAACCCCGAAAGCAAAATAAGTAACAATACACTGTGTTATTGAGAAGGATACTGAAGTTATTAAGAAATATTATATTTTATATTATATAATTTTTTTTTTCTCCTCTATATAGATAATGGTAAGCAAAGTATAATGCTCCAGAGTTACCACACGAGAAGTGGTTAAACTTTACTTCATGTTTAATGTTATAATTTTAATGTTGATAGCTATAACTTTTGAATCTAGGAAACAGAAAGCAAAATACAAGCTAATGTTTACAATTGGTTGGAATTATGTTTATGTTTTGATGTTGTTTATACATCTGGATACTAAAATAGGAAATGCAAAAAAATGTATCTGTGCTACTAATCTGGGAAATCTGATCAATACATACCTACAAAAAAACAAACATTTAAAATACAATCTATATACCAAATCAAAAGAAAAAGGGAATGTAAATTCATATATAAGAATCTCCATCCAAACCCCACAAATATATTTAAATGACAATTAAAATAATGACTTACAATATTAGAGGATTCAATTCTCCCTATAAAATATATAATATATGGAAGGAAATTGTAAATACCAAGGCAGAAATTATCTGCCTACAAGAAACCCATCTCCAACCACAATACACACATCTCTTTCACCATAAAAAATACTCTAAAATATACCACTCCACACATGAAAAAAAAGAGGTACCTGCATCATAATCAAAGATTCCATAGCTTTTCAGGAAAATCAGGTAATAACATATAAATCAGGAAGATATGTAATACTAGATTGCAACATAAATAACAAGCAATATACAATAGCAAATATATACGGTATGCACCCAACACAGGGCAAAACAAATTTATCAAAAAGATAATTAACAAAATTAAAAAACAACCACATCCAAACTTAATAATATGTGGTGACTTCAACTTAACTGACTCAACATGCAAACAAAAAAGAAATACAGATAACACACTGAGAAACATCCTTAAAACAGAAGACCTCTATGACTCATGGAGATCACTTCATCCCTTAGACCAAGACTACACCATATATTCCAAAACACACAATACTTTTTCAAGAATCGATATGATATTATTAGACAAATGGCTATTACAAAAAACAGAAAGTGCAAACATAGGCATAAGAACTATATCAGACCATGCACCCGTAACAATATCAATCAAAGAGAATAATAACGCTAATAACACATACTTATGGAAACTAAATCCCTACCTACTAAGTATGCCAGAATATAAAGAACAAATTAATTTAGAACTCAAAAAATTCTTTGAATTAAACGACGCAGAAGATATATCTCCATTCTCAATATGGAATGCTCACAAGGCATATATGAGAGGCATTCTTATTAAAATGGCATCGAAAAAAACCCAATAATATATAGAACAGAAATTTGTGATCAAATAAGATCCTTAGAAGAAACCCACAAAAAAACACCAACAAAAGAAATATACCACCAACTACAAAAACTAAAACTACAATTACATCAACACAACATGCATGAGTTTGATAAATTTACACGCAGACTAAAATTAAGTTATTACTCACAAGGCCCGAAAGCAAATAAGCTTTTAGCAAATAAATTTAAAAATCATATAGCCAAAACAAAAATATCCTTTATACAAGTAGAAAAAAAAGGTATGATATACAATCCCCAAGATATAGCAAACTCATTTGCAAATTACTATTCTAAACTTTACAACCTTAATACAGACCCCAATACAATACAACCCAATAAAGAAAATATACAAATGTTTCTAAATACTATAAAATTGAAATCCTTAACCAAATCACAATTACAAAATATTAGCAACCCTATCCAAAAATATGAAATTAATAAAGCCATATTTGCCCTTCCAAACAATAAAGCACCAGGACACGACAGATTTACTACAGAGTACTACAAAACATATCTAGACACGTTAACCCCATATTTATTAAAAGTATATAATAACGCAATTGAGAAAGGAGAATTCCCAACCGAAATGACACAAGCCATCATTATCCTAATACCAAAACAAGATAAAGAACCCACTAAAACTTCAAACTTTAGACCTATCTCACTATTAAATACAGACCTAAAAATGTATTAAAAAATCTTAGCCTCAAGAATACAAATATACTTACCAGAATTAATACCAGCAGACCAGGTAGGATTCATCCAAGGAAGACAACCTGGAGACAACACAAGAAAAATAATAAACATAATAGACTGGGCAAACAACAAAAATATTTCAACAATTATACTTACATTAGATGCTGAAAAAGCTTTCGATCGGATCAACTGGACATATTTAGACATCATATTACATAAATATAATATTACAGGATGGCTAAAAAGAGCGATTATGACATTATACGCAAACCCGACAGCGAAAGTACACATTGCAAACATGAATTTTTATATCATTTGTTTTTTTATTTTGTTTTGTTTTACAACAATATATATAAACATTGTAAACAATCAGGGAGATTCAATAAAAGTTCTTATCGTTTAAAATGGTGCTAATTTTGCCCCAACCAATCATAACTTATGTAACATTTGAAAGCTAACATCTGATTGGTTGGGGCAAAATTACCACCATTTTAAACGATAAGAACTTTTATTGAATAACCCCCAATTTGTTCCTACATTGTCAGATGAAAATGTATATGTATTTGTTTTTATTATATACAAAAAAAACATATAATGTATCTCAATATACTAAACGTTACAAAATAATAAGAGCAATTGGACTGAACTGTACTACTGGAATAATTTATTGTGATATGTATTTTAAAATGCCAATTTTCAATTTAGATTCTGGGCATCTGTTCAGATACATAGTTGTCATGCAACAATTATTATAGCTTAATAGATATTAGCATCTTTGCAATTGCGTTGCCTTAGAGAGTATAATTTAAAGGTCAACTATAGTGTTGTTGCCCTGCCCCCCCCCTTTTGGCACGGGGCCAAACCAATGTAAAGACACTCTCCAGAAGAAGCTCTTCTTCCCATTGGATAGATCCCAAATTGAGATGGGGTGGAGCATAATGATAATGTGATAATGTGTAACAGACAGGTAACTTACATTTTCAATATCATCATCAATATCAAAGATTTTTACTGCTATGTCACAATGGTCATTTTTAAATTGCCTCTGTAACAGAAAGATTTCTCATGATTTTTATTCTGAATGATTTGCTAGGTTTATAAAACCTACTTTATAAACTTTTCCAAAGCCTCCTTCTCCAATTAATTTCAAACGTTTAAATGTTTTTCGAGGATCCTAAAAAAAATTAAAAATGTTAATACACACAGTAAACAATTTTGGACATAAGAAGAAGATGTTAAATTATGCTCAGGGCCTTTTTTATCCATCTTGGGGTGCCCTAGCATGATCAGATCGCAATCCGATTGTGCTTAAAAGTGCAGTAGTGCGGCCTAGCCCTCCAAGAGTATTGGCATTAACACTTTCAGTGCCAGCACTTTCCCAGAGAATTGCCATTAAACCTTCATTGCCAGCAGATTATTACCATAAACCCTTTAGTGCCAGCAGACCTTCCCACTAATAACTTCAGTGCCAACACTTTCCCACAGTATTGCCATTGACCCTTCAGTGACAGCACTTTCCTAGAGTATTGCCATTATACCTTTTAGTGCCAGCAGATTGTTTACCTTCAACCCTTTCAATTGGATGAAAGTAAGAAAGAGGCAGGGGTAGTGATCTCATGGCTGCTGTTATAAAGTCTGCAGCAGCTTTTACCTGGCATTTTAAAATTGTTCTCCTCAGTTCTTTTAGCTGAGCTGATCCTCCCCCCTCCTTCCTTCACCATAAGGTCATTTGCAACATTCCAAGTTTCCAAGTAGAGGCAGCTGAGTTCAGGCTCTTTACTCACTACAATGTTACAAATTACATCAGAACAAGGAGAGCAGATCTAACACAGCAAATAAAAGCTGACAGGGAGGTGCTAGGGAGAACTCTTGGCGCCCATTCTGTTTCTTTACTTATGGATTCCTTAAAAATGTAAAAATTATAAGTAAGTCAATATTTCAAAAAACTTTTCCATGAACTATTAGAGGCACAGCATTGACACACATGCAACGTACATGTGTAGCCAAAACAAATGACCAAATAACGGGTGTCACCTGATCAAGCATCCTGTGTCATGTATACTATCGGACATGTGTACGAGGCTTCAAAGTTTTAATTACCTTTTGTACTTTTAGTTATACACTGTGCCTTTATGGGGCTAATATAGAAGGTTTGAGGTTAAAGGCTATACCTTGCTATTATGGGTGCAAATACAAGTATCTGTACTATTATTGGTATGAACCTTTCTTTCTACTTACTTTATCTTCTTCATCTTCTTCATCTAGAAAGGTTGGTTCTTGAATTCCCTTAAAGGCCATGTCCACCCCCAAAACCAAAATATAACCCCATACTGGCCCCACTGTATAGTGCAAAAAAATCCCTTCCTTACATCTCTGCTCAAAATGTTCCCTTGCAGTGTTTGTGTAAAATCCAGAAACTGAAGAGTAGGAGCTGTCTTCTTGTGTAAAGGTTTCTGCCTCTTCTCTTGCCTCCCAGAGGTATGCAGGCTCCCTTCCTGGAAGTTGCATCGGAGGCTAAGGCTGCAGGATCCCAGGCTGGTAAGTAAGTTAATTCTATCTTTTTTTACAAACAGACCATGAGGATGGGTTGGGAGGAGGGAGAACTACATTATATCGAAATTATAGTTTTTAGAGTGGACATACCCTTTTAAGGAGAAAACTATTTATCAGCAGTTTCCCAAAAATAGTGTCACTATAGTGTCAGAATAATTCAAATAAAGAAATAGGTTTGGAGAGGTTTACACACAATTTAGCACTAGCTTTCTTCCTGAGGACATATGTGCACTGTAAAAAAAAAAAAAAATTATAAAGGAAGGTTTATTTTGGAAGTGAATTTGTTTGTCTGTACTGCATGTTTTAAAATTCAATAATCTTGTTATGGCAAGGAGGACATTTACATATCATGGAAGGGTGGGGTGGATCAGTTGGTGATGTAAGAGAGAAATATTTCCTATTGTCCTGCAAATGTTTTAAAACTAAAACTCTCACCATTCACCCACAGTAGATGGGAGCAGAGAATTGGACTCTTTTGCAAACATCTGGAGGACTACAGGATGGGAATTTTATACTTTATTCTAAATACATAAAACATGCATTGTGATTTACATATATTTATTACTGTGCTTTTATTTTATATATTTCAGAGCTTTTATTTTGAAATTTTTAGGAGGGGGAAGAAGAAGAAGGAGCATCAGGGCTTTGGCTCTGTCAAGCGAAATTAAAGGGCATGTCCACCTAAAAAACTAACTTTTCATATAATGATACTTAGGGTTGCCCATCCCCAACCGCCATATTAACACTAAAAAAAATCTTTCTGAACATTACTTACAGTCCCTTCGCTACCTCTGTTTCTTTTCCCCTCTCTGTTAACAGGAAACAGCAGAGAGGGTCCGGACCTGTGAAGATAGGCACGGGAGCGAAAGGCTGTAAGTATAAATCGGGAATGTTTTTTGTTGTTGTATTAAAACGGCGGTTGGGGGTGGACAAGAATAAGAATCACTATATTAAAAGCTTTTGTTGCTAGGAGAAGGGGCAGCAAGATGGGTTCCGAGGGAGAGAGGGAGGGAGGGTGGGAAAGGGCTCCCCTGTGCCCCCCGGAGACATTTGGACATGAAGACAGCCACTACTCTTCATTTTACTGGACTTTGGACATGGACTGCAGGAGAACCATAAGGAGCAGGATAGTAAGGTTAGGTTTTTTTTAAACTATACAGAGGGACCAGCACTGGGGAAAATTTTAGATTTGGGGGTGGACATGCCCTTTAATTACTATTATTGGTATGAGCCTTCCTATATACTTACTTTATCCAAATAGCTGGTATTTGGATTCCCAAATAAGGAGAAAATTACTCATTATCAGTTTTTCAAAAAAGTGGCAATTTAAAATATTCAAAAGAATACTGAATTAAGACAAGAAACAAATAATACAATAGGTTTTGGAGAGGTAAAATCACAATTTAGCCCTAGCTTTCTTCCTGGGGACATAGAACATATGTGCACTGTAAAGAGAATGCAAAATAGAATTCAATTACTATTATTGTTATCAACCTTCCTATCTAGTATTTTCGTCACCTTTTTCCAGAAAAGCCGGTACTAAAGCTTGGTACACATGTTGCAATCTTTCCTCCTGACCAACCGTTTGAGGCTTCCGGCCAGGAGGGTGGACTGCTGGTTGCAGCAAAAGCAGCTGCGTCCGACATATAGCTGCGACCGATTGTGCGGTCCATAGAGGACCGCACGATCGGTCATGTTTTTTTGACCCATCTGATCGTGCTTTCGTCCAATTCGGATGAAGGAACGGTCGGCAATCGATCGGAGCCACCATACAATAATTCGGCCTGACCAACCGAAACACTGAAATGCCGGTCGGTCAGGCCGAATTATTGTATGGTGTTTACCCAGCTTTAGATTCCCTTAAAGAGAAAATAACTTATCAGTTTTTTTTTTAAAAAAGTTGCATTTATTGTAAGAGATTCTTGTAGGTTTATCTAAAGGGCAGTCTAACTAGGGGCATGGAAGATATGTGCCTTATTTAGAGATCAGTTAACTGATAAAGGAATAAGTGGATAATATAGAAAGATAATATTTACATATAAAACTTCATTAGGGTAAAATACCAATATTGTCGCAATCCCGGCACATTTGTTATGCTGTGATTAACGATCATTATGCGGTCAGGTAATAACTATCTATTTAGTGCCTTAAAGGAGAACTAAACCAACATTTTTATACTTAAAGGACAACTATACTGAAAAATTATTTTTTAAAAATGAAAAGCACCTGGGGCAAGGAGATAAGAATGATTATTCCTACCTCCCAAAATAGTTTTGTTGAGGAGCTACAGCACATACACTATTCATCTGCCAGGTTATGGCCCTGGGCCATTCTATATTAAAGATAGTGCTGAAGCATTCGGGAAGATTGGCAGAAGCAGTTTTCTTTGTCCTGCTGCTTTTCATAGAAAGGATATTGGGAGGTAAAAAGCACCAATCCTACCTCCCTGCCTCAGGTACTTTTTATTTTAACTGTTTTTGTTAAAACCTTTTACGCACTATAATTTCCCTTTAATAATCTTGTGAGCATCCCCAAGAACACTTATAAACTGGAATTGACCACTACAGTAAATGGCATTAAAGTTAAAGAACTGGATAAGATAGCTGTGTGCCTGCCCACAACTGACTTACATACAGGGAGATTAACTAAAAGATCATATCTTATTTAACATTTGAAAGCTAACATCTGATTGGTTTTGACAAAATTAGCTAAATTTTTAACGATAAGAAGTTTTATACAATCTCCCTGTAAGTCTCTTGCCTAATATGGACTGTAACAGTATTGACTAGAGACTACTAGTTGGCCTCACCTGCTGTAACAAGTTTCTGCAGTAGATTAGAACTGGGCATGTGCAAAGAACACAGTGTTCAGTGACCACACTGTGTGATACTGGAATGCTGGGAAATAAACCACAAACCCCAAGTCAGAAAGGTACATTTCTCAGGACCCACATCAAAATAAGATGTGAGATACAGATTACTGCTTTTATGTCACAGTGCTCTGCCTTCCTATTCAGTGTTGTTCTGAGCCTTTAGTTGTCCTTTAATTATTTACCATTTGTACTGCTGCTATCTTTTGAATATAGGTATTTATAACCCTATAAGTGGCAAATTTAATAGAAAGCAGCAGTGCACATGTCAAATAGTAAAAGGAAGTACACCCTTATATTAAGACTGCATGATGTTTGTCACAATGTTACTGTTCGTAAACAGTGTGAGGCTGAGGTATTGAGCCCAAGCCCACCAGTCAGTTAATATAAGACCAGGGCCCCTCCAGGAAGCATTAAAAGGCCCGCTCATGCTCCTGATTCCTTATGTTTAGTAACTTTCCATTTCTTACTTTATCTTACCTCTGTATATACATTTAAACCCTTTTCTTTTTTATGATTGGTTAATTATCTGAGGGCCTACCCAGTGTTTTCCTGGTTTAATAAATTGTCACACCTGATTTTTGAGCTTCAGCAAATTGTGTGTTCTAAAGTCTCTGTGTACAAAACAAAATGGAAAACAATCATGGTCTATGCTGCTATTGTTTTTATTTAATATATACTCCATTAACTAAGCTCAAAATTCTGTTTTCTAATAATCGTTATCCTCTGTTATCTAGATTTAAATGTTGAAAAGGGGATAGATGTACAGATATTAGTCTTCTCATAAAAAATCATCCTTTAGCAAGATTGTGATGGATCAGCTGTTTTAAAGTCTTTTTTGGGGGGTGATTCTCTGTACAAAAGTGTGTAAAAAGGGTTAAAGGGCATGTCCACCCCCAAAACCATAAAACCCCCCTACTACTGGCCCCATTGTGTAGTGTAGTTTAATCCTTACCTTACATCCCATCTCCATCTGGTTCTTCTGCTATCCCCCCCTAAAGTCCAAAAAAACGCCCAACAGGAGTACTGCAGAGTCCATATAGGACTCTGCCTCCTGTCTCCCCTCCGGTAGAGAAGTTTGGCATGCGCACTGCAGCCCTTCTCCCCCTCCCTTCCCCTCCCTCTCCCCCCCGATTTGGATTCCCTCCCCCTAGCGTAAAATCCTTTTTATATAATAATCCCCCTGTCCCCCCAGCCCCAACCGCTATATTTTTATTAGCAGAAAGTGCCCCAAACATTACTTACCTTCCCTCTTTCCTCCGCCGCACTGAACTCCCGGCAGCCGCGTCCATGATTGGCTGCCGCTCAGCCAATCACAGATGCGACTGCTGGTCCCGCCCCTCTGCTTGCATTTTCTCGCGGAGGAAAAAGGGAAGGTATGTAAAGTTTGGGGCACTTTCTGATAATAAAAATATAGCGGTTGGGGCTGGGGGGACAGGGGGAATATTATATTAAAACATTTTTTGAAGGGTGGACATGCCCTTTAAAGAATATTTGTTTTTCTTGTTTTATTATGTATAAGCTATTACATAAATGATGCTACTGTTCTTACCCTTACCACTTCATATGAAGTCAATTTCCATAGATATTAATCTAGTACACTTGTTCCCTCAAACAGCCTGTTAACCAAGGAACATATGTGGAAAAAGAGTGTGTCTTGTAATTTGCTAGTCTATAATAAGTATAAGTGTAGCTGGAGGTGTGTGTTAAGGCTGGTACACACGTGCCAATTCTTCCTCCTGACCGACCGTTTGAGACTTTTTCGACTGGTCGGACAGGACGAGGGATTGTCGGTCGCGATAAAAGCATCTGTGTCGGACAGTAACCACGATCGAGCATGCGGTTTCATAGAGGTCCGCACAATCGGGCTTGGTTTTCCGACCTGTCCGATCGTGCGTTCTTACGATTTGGACGAACAAACGATCGGTCTCGGACGCCACAAGGCACATATAATAATTTGGCCCAACCAACCGAAACACTGAAATGCCAGTTGGTCGGGCCGAATTATTTTATGGTGTGTACCTAGCTTAAGTTTTTTGTTCTCTTAGCTGACACTAATTTAGCATTGACTTTACCAATCACAATGCATTCCTGGGTTTCTGTGTGGTGATTGGTTATTATGAGTTTAAATCTTTTGTTTGCATATTTTGCTTTGCCCGTTATAGTGTTCAACTCGCCTTTTGTTTCGTTGGTGTATTTGTCCCTGGGTCCACTTTCCTGACCCTGTCCTGGAATCCTGCATTGCTAAAGTCTGCCTGGCTGCATTGATTCCACAGGTACTGCTTCTACATACCTGATTTTGTTCTGTATTTAGTTTGATTTGTTTGTTCCCAGGTGTCCCGTCCTTCAGTCCATGAAAACCTTGGGGCAACTTTGTCTGGTGAGGCATTCATTGCATCCCGGCAAAGAGAGGCTTGACTTTAGAAGACAGTGGTTATAGATTGGGTTATCTCGACTGATGGAGACTTGGGATTAGGCAGACCATTACAATAAAATAATATAATGTAACATACCCTGACATTAAATGGGAACTGGGGTCTTCAAACAAGTTGAGTTTAAATGAAAGGCCAGTTTCCTACCATCAACCACCTCAACCACCAACCACCTCTCTACGTGCTCCACAGCCCAAGATATAAAGAAATGACTGAGCAGAAAGTTAATGGGTGGGAGGCTGACATGTGACATTCCTAAGGCTTCTCCTGCACAGTGCCGCCGGCGAGTACAGCCTCAACCTCCCTGAGTGTGTGAGGGAGACAGGAAGACCCTCCTTCTCTCAGAGGACATGACCGACCGTGCAATTGGCAGAATTGGACAAGTCGGGGGAAAAAAACAGCTGGTGATTTGGTCCTATATTGGTCGCACGCTGGGTTGTGGCAAACTATCGGTCATGGCGAACTGTTGGCTGCGGCTACTTTTGCCAAGACTGACGCTACTTTTGCCAAGACTGACAGCCCTTCCTTCTGGCTGATCAGTCGGAAGTGCTGAATGTTCTGTTAGGAGAAAGAATCTCATCATGTGTACACAGCTTTAGATTTTACTTTACTAGTAATAAGGCAAAGTCATGGATTGCTGCTTTAATCTTTATATCTATATAATACAAAACGCTCTGGCATTTCAATGGGGAGGTGCAGTGGCAAGAATCTATATAATCAGTCACTCAGTGAGGTCACTGAGTGACTTCCTGTATTCTACTGCCCCTCCCCATTTATCTCTCCCTGCCTGTAGTAATGTAGATAACAAGCCCATATTTTTACACTGACTGACTGACTGAATTACTGTGCTGATAAAGGGGAGCGAGCGGCCGAGTCAATTAGGACTCACAGGAATGCGCTCGCTCCTCCCCATCAGCACAGTAATTCAGTCAGTCAGTGTAATTAACCAGAACAGCACGGGTGGGTGAGAGACAATGTTTATTGCCTTCTTTTAGTTTGAGATAGAAACGGCAGTTAACCATTTGTATGTACAAAAATCGGCTTGTTATCTACATTACTAATACAGGAAGGGAGAGACAGGGAGGGGGGAGACAGAGTGTCCTTGCTGGATTTTTCTTTTTTTGACCTTCCTACCTACAGAATAATATATGGATATAACTTCACCTCGAAAGGGTCCCTGACCGACAACTATAAAAACACTCGGCCTAATGGCCTTGTGTTTTTTATATGATCAAGGAACTCCTCTGTGGTGTAATATCAGGATATTACACTGTAGGTAGCATATTATTATGCCTTATATAATCTGAATACATAAAGTGATATTTTAGCACCAGAATGCTCCTTGTTAAGATTATATCACACCAGTTGATTAGCAGTTGATATTTAAAAATACATATGTACCCACAGAAAACAGAGAGACCTATTTCTAGCTTGCTGCAAATAGTGGCTACTTACCTCGTTACCTCTCACTGTTTATTTTATAAGCAGTGCTTTAAATAGAAATAGGCTTTTCAGAGAAAGAATCATAGATTGTTAATGGTGCATCACTTGCTTTGATTTTAATTGAATAACCCGAATCCCTAAATACACACCATAAATAAACGTTGTTCAGAGATCCTTCAAAATGGATGGCTAAACAATGCTGAGGGATGGCTGTTCACATGCTAGATTGTTGCTTCAAGATTTCTTTGTTATTACCACAAATCTGTAACAAATTATTAATGAGTGTGCCCCCGACTGATGGTGGTTGCATCAGCACTACAGCAAGTGGGACCTGGCATTCCATTTGTGGTTGTGGCAAAGAAGGCAGTAGAGTCCTTAGAACTGGACCTGCCCCATAGCACCTAATTATACTATTGAAACTTAATTTTGTTTTATCCACACATTTCCCAAAATACATTTACCGGTAATATTGTTTTTGTTTTTATATTCTGTTTTTCACATTGGCTGTGCCTCATATGTCTAAGTTTAGTACTATATCCCATTAAGTCCCTAGCCCATGAACTTAAAAGCTAAAAATACGTTGGTTGACTTGTATGAGATTGTTTTACAATTTGATTGACTCCCAGATAAAATTGTTGGCTATCACTACAAATCACTTACAGAACCACACGCAGGAATCAATGGTTAATAGATGCAGTATTTAATTTTAATTTAAGAATCAATGGTAGATTTCTTATTTAAAGAAAGAATGATATTTTATAGAGCTCTCTTAAACAAGCCCAGAATTATGTCTCTACCTTCTCTGGATCTTAAGTTATACAGGGAGATTCAATAAAGGTTCTTATCATTAAAAATTGTGATAATTTTGCCCTAACCAATGAGATATTATTTAACATTTAAAAGCTAACATCTTATTGGTTGATGCAAAATTAGCACCGTTTTAACTATAAAAACTTTTAATTGAATAACCCTGATAGACTTGCAAATTTACACTTACTTGTCTGTCTGAGTCTGTGACAGGCACATGATGACCAATGTCAAAAAAAAGACCCATCCTCCACATAGCAATATTATCCATATGTTTTATTGGCTAACATAAATCTATGTTGTTCTTTTAAACCCCTTGTGCATTTTTTCTAACATACAGTATGTGGACACATAAAAAAATGTACATGCCATTTCCTTTTGTATAAAAAAAAAAAAGTAATCGTACCCATGACTATATAAGATAATTTGCCCTATACAAACATATTATGACACAGAGGAGTTCCCTGACCATATACAGGACAGGGATATCTGAGGTGATGTAAACATCTTAAATTATACTCAAATTTTATTATACTCAAAAGTGAACTGTTCCTTTAACATATTGATTGAAGAACGGGAGGTTAAGGAGCTATGCTTTACCTCCAGTTCTTCAATCAATACATTACTATGGTAGTCCTTGATTGTACCGCAATCAAGGACTTGTAATAAAGCTGTGACCAGTAAACCTCTAAGCACTATGTACCGCAGTAAAGCTAGGACTGGCTGGGACGCTGACTTGAGACTATTGATCCCCTCCACCACTGACATATTGTCCGAATGAAAAAGAACAGTTTTGTTTTGTAATTCATTGCCCCAAAGCTCTATGGCGACCACAATTGGGAACATTTCCAGGAAAGTCAAGTTCCTTATCAGTGGTAATTGGGCCCAAGCCACAGGCCAGGCCTCAGCTGCCCATCGCCCCTTGAAATACGCTCCAAAGCCCCATGTCCATGTAGCATCGGTGTACAGCTCCAACTCTTGGTTCGCTTGCTCCCTCTCTCGCCAGTACGACTTGCCATTATATCTAATGAGAAATCTCTTCCATATGTCCAAATCGGCTCTCAGCTCCTTGCTGACCCTGATGAAGTGGTGTGGCTTTTTTATGTGTGCAGTAGCTAATGCCAAACAGCGCGAACACACCCTGCCCATTGGCATGATACGACAAGCGAAATTTAAAATCACCATCAGTGATTGCATGTATTTGAGGGAAACTTTTTTTGCAGCTACTGTCCTAGCAACCTACTGTCCTATTTTGTGTCTTGGTAACCTACATTCTCGTGTGTCACGGACCTCGCTCTGTTGCGCTCCTCCACTCGGTCCTGCATGGGCTGATGATTGTTCGGCCGTTCCTGCGCTCAACCCACAAGAGTCTTGCAGTTGAATTACACTTAGTCCCAGTACCGTCCTGAGCCAGTCCTCTCCCCTCTCATTCGCCTGGTTACGGACTTGCTCGATTAGAGCCTCCATTTCAGCAGTCAGTGCACGTTCTGTCCCTGTGGCTGACTTTACTGAAAAGGAAGTGCCCCCCCTGCTAATCCCTACCTTTCTATCCCTAGATCCCTCCCCTTCCCTTTGCATTATTCTAACCACCCAATCCGCTAACCCCGTCCACCCCAGTCATGGCGCCCCTCCCCCTAACTCTGTCTGCTCCGGGGCTCCCTTTAAATGAATAGTTCACTTTGTGAGTGAACGGGAAGTAAGGCATAGCACCTTTACCTCCCGGTCTTCAATCAATACAAAGGAATAGTTCACTTTTTGAGTGAACTATTCCTTTAAAGGGATTAATTATTCCTTGTAATACATTAGTTGTTTTCCCCTTTAAATTTAAAATGAAATCTACCTAGTTATTCTAAGGCCCTGCCTAAACTAGCTTACAAACGGCTATCATGCTTTTCTAAGGCACACAAACAGTTTCAGGGTATGTCCACTCTAAAAGTCATCTTTTACCATGTTACTTCTTAAAATAAAAATTATTAGAATGTTACTTACAGCCCCTTCGCTCCTGAGGCACACTGATACGGCTGCCTGCTTGCCAGAACTTGCAAGCATGGGGCTGGACCGGCAGCCGCATGTGATTGGCTAAGATGCAGCCAATCACAAATGCGGCTGACGTTAATGGAGATCGCCGCGGGAACACAGGCTGTAAGCACAGGTCTGTTTGTTTTTAAAAAAAATAAATCAGCAGTTAAGTCTGGGCAGGGGATATCTACCATACATTACAAGGGTTTTACCCTAGGTGGAAGGGCAGGCAGGGAGAGGGGGGGGGGGGGGGCGGTTAACATCACCACTCTGGAGTTCCTATGCAGGCTGCGCGGGAACGGATAAGGCACAGGTGTGAGGTGAGAAATGAGAGCTTGGATTTACACTCAGATGCTCCTGGTCTGCAAATAGAAGATTTTTAAGCTATAATAATGGCCAATAACATATTAAATTGTGGTTTTGGGGGTGGACATTCCCTTTAAATATACTGGAATAAATGTCTCCGATTGGTTATGTTCATAACTGACACCTGCACATTCAGTGAGAGGAAACAGTATGCTTTAAAGACTCATTAACCAGACATGGTATGGTTTCCTCAACAGCCCACCCCCTGCATTCTCCGTATTCCTGAAGTGCTGGTGTCTCTGATGAACATAATGAATGGGAGACCTTTTGTTCTTTGAAATTTTATGTGATGTTTAGTATGCTAAACACCCTGTGTGCCTTAAAAAAACTAGTATAGCCATTTTTGAGTAAGTTAGTTTAGGTAGGAAGAGGCAGGAAATTACAATGTTAGCAACAGTAAATATATTTTTATGAAAATCACTCATCTACGTAGCCAAGTGATTTTCTAAGTATAAATTCCATAGCCTTATATATGGTATTGTTCTACCAGTTATTGACATGGTTGCACAAAAAGTTTCTCTCACTCCTCCGAGCAGTGTTTTGTTGGGGTGGGGGTGTGTGTGTGTGGGGGGTCGGCCCATTTTACATTCCTCCACTACAGGCTTTGATTTTGTTATCCCCAAAATGGTAAACTGGAAGTAGAGGTTAATAGAAAACCAACCCACACAGACCAGTATTTGATGTTTGACTCGCAAGCTGGGTGTCATCAGAACCCTACAACACAGAGCTGAGAACATCCCCACTAGCACAGAGGCGAAGGCTAAAGAAATAAAACATCTCAGAGGAGCTCTTAAAACTTGTGGATATCCAGACTGGGCCTTTGTCAAAAGGGCTAAAAGGAAAGGAAAGAACACGAATACCAACAGTGAAGGGGAAAAGCAAGACAGGAGAAAGAACATGGTCATCCCAAATGTAGCAGGGGTCTCTGAGAAACTAAGAAGAATTTTCAAAAAACACCGTATCCCTGTCTGCTTTAAACCGAACAACACACTGAGGCAGCAATTGGTAAATCCGAAAGAACCAATACCAAAATATAATAAGAGCGACATCATATACACATTACAGTGCAGTGGAGTGCTCTGATTTGTATGTGGGGGAGACCAAACAGCAGCTGCACCAACGTATGGCCCAGCACAGAAGAGACAATTCCTCGGGTCAGGACTCAGCTGTGTACCTGCATCTTAAGGAAAAAGTACATACCTTTAGAGATTGTAATGTCAACATCTTGGCAAAGGAACATGACTGATTCAAGAGAGGTGTCAAGGAGACCATATATGTGAAAATAAAGAAACCGAGCCTGAATAGAGGTAGGGTGGTTCAACACCAACTGTCTGCCATGTACAATGCTGTTTTGACACCTTACTCTGGGCAGTTTCGATAACACCACAATCACACCTTACTTTAAAAGGTCCCTAAAACCTGGCTGTTATGTGCTAATTGGGACTTTCCAGGGTAAGCAATTGCCAACAGATTCTTGTAAAAGTGGGATGACTGGTGATACGTCTTCAAGAACAAAACTTTGAGCCCAGTTGGGGAACGTCACCACTATGGAGTTCCTATGTAGGCTGCTCTGGAATGGATAAGGCACAGATGTGAAGTGACAAATGAGAGCTTGGATTTACACTGAGATGCTCCTGGTCTGCAAAAAGAAGATTTTTAAGCTATAATAATGGCCAATAACATTAAATTGTGGTTTTGGGGGTGGACATTGCCTTTAAATATACTGGAACAAAAGTCTCTGATTGGTTATGTTCATAACGGACACCGGCACATAAAGTGAGAGGAAACCTGGCTGTTAAGTTCTAATTGGGACATTCCAAGGTACGTAATTGCCAACAGATTCTTGTACAAGTCGAATGACTGGCGAAACATCATCAAGAACAAAACTTTAAGCCCAGTTGATCCAGCAGATATGCTATTGTTTGGTGTTTGCACTATTTATATTTGTATGGGCTTGTTTATGTATTACTGTCCCTCTACCTATTATGTGTTGTTTTGGTGCATCTATAAACGCCATAAAAGGGCCTGTGAGGTATTTTGTAAGCATGTTATCTGAAGAGGTTGGATGATGAGCGGGGGATATCCAGCATTGGAGGTAGCTGAGTTGTCATACAGTAATACAATTGTATATTTGGTAGGGCAAGTCCTCCCATTGATTTAGGGGCTTGGAGTTTGTTGATGTTGACTCTGGGTCTCTTATTGTTCCAAATAAAAGATGATATTAATGAGTTAAGTTTTTTGAAGAATGATTGTGGTATGTAGGTTAAAGGGCATGTCCACCCTTTCCAACCACTTTTGATATTTTATAGGTATTGGTCCCCCAGCCCCAAACGCAATAGCCTCATATCCAGAAACTCCCCCGATAGTTACTTACCTTCCCTCTTTCCCCCGCTGCCCAATCCCGGCCCTCTACTTGCACAGAACTGCAAGCAGGTGCCGGGACCGACAGCTGCGTCTGTGATTGTCCAAAACAGTTTGGAGCTAGGGGGAGGGAGACCAAATTGGGTGGGAGAGGGAGGGGAGGCCTGCAGTACGCATGCTAAACTTCTCCTGAAGGGGAGACAGGAGGCAGAGTCCTATATGGACTCTGCAATCCTCCTGGTGGCCACTTTTTTGGATTTGGGGGGGGGTTCCAGGAGAACCATTTGGAGCTGGGATGTAAGGAAAGGTTTATATTACACTACACAGTGGAGCCAGTAGTGGGGGAGATTATAGTTTTGGGGGTGGACATTCCCTTTAATGAATGTTGTATGGTGTAGGGTAGTTTGGGGAACAAAAAGGTTTTGACTAAGTGGATTCTTCCCCAAAGATTAAGTGGGACATGTTTCCATACAGGGGTTTTATTGTGGACGAATTCCAGAAGAGGGGAAATATTTAGGGAGTAGAACTGTTGGGGTATTTTTGTTATTGTCATTCCCAAATATTTCAATTGAGTTACTATTGCTATATGAGTTGGCCAGGCTACTTTGTTGGATTGGATGTGGTCCATTTGAAATATAAAGGATTTGTCCCAGTTAATAGTCAGACCTGAGTACGATCCAATCACATTGATTATGTTAATGGGGAACTTTGGTCCAAAACTGACTTTAGGTAAATTGATAGGAATTGCTCTCCTGAGAATTTTTGCAATTTATTTTCATTGTTTATTTTGCATAGTTTTGAAGATTTTTACATTTTTGTGCGTGATATGGCAGCAGCATCCCCAGGTCCCCTGCACTTTTTGCTTCCTGCCCTGAAACCATGTCAGTCAATCTGCCCTGTCTTCTTCTCCTCTCTCTCCCACTCATGGACCCCATGGTCCCTCCAGTTGCAGGCCCCCCATGGCCCATTCTCTTACAGCCCATGTGGCCCCGTCCACCCACGGGTGCTGTGGCCCCGCCCGCCCATGGCCGCATAAGCCCCGCCCACCTATGGGCCCTTGATTCGCTTTTGTCTGGGGATGTGCCACTGGATTGGAAAAAAGCCAATGTAATACCAATATTCAAAAAAGGTAGTCGTTCACAGCCTGGAAACTATAGACCTGTAAGCCTAACATCAGTGGTAGGGAAGGTGATGGAAACCTTGTTAAGGGATCATATCCTTGACTTTGTTTCCAGGGATCATCTTATTAGTAGTAGTCAGCATGGATTTATG